>JAPKLW010002363.1:3425-15570 GCA_026898455.1 Plectranthus barbatus | reverse complement strand
TCTAGAAACATGTTTCAACCATAAAAATGAACTTCTGAAACAGTTTTTCAGTTTGCGAATTTTCGAATTCTATACCTGTGAACTTTCGTGCACTTTCGAGCTGGTCATTTTTGTCAATTTTTAACTTATTAAAAAACTGGAAACCCTAAACACATCGTTTTATACATCAAGAAAAATGTTTCAACCATAAAAATGAACTTCTGAAACAGTTTTTCAGTTTGCGAATTTTCAAATTTTGTATCGGTGAATTTTCGTGTACTTTCGAGCTGGTTATTTTTATCAATTTTGAACTAATTACAAAACCAGAAACCCTAAACACTTTGTTTTATACATCTAGAAATACATTTCAACCATAAAAATGAACTTCTAAAACAGTTTTCAGTTTGCGAATTTTTAAATTTTGTACCGGTGAATTTTCGTGCACTTTCGAGCTGGTCATTTTTGTCAATTTTGAACTAATTACAAAACTGGAAACCCTAAACACTTCGTTTTATACATCTAGAAACATGTTTCGACCATAAAAATGAACTTCTGAAACAGTTTTTCAATTTGCGAATTTTCAAATTTTGTACTTGTGAATTTTCGTGCACTTTCGAGCTGGTCATTTTTGTCAATTTTGAACTAATTACAAAACCAAAAACCCTAAACTCTAACTTTTATACATCTAGAAACATGTTTCAACCATAAAAATGAACTTCTGAAGCAGTTTTTCAGTTTGCGAATTTTCAAATTTTGTACCGGTGAATTTTCATTCACTTTCGAGCTGGTCATTTTTGTAAACTTTGAACTAATTACTAAACCGGAAACCCTAAACACTTCATTTTATACATCTAGAAACATGTTTCAACCATAAAAATGAACTTCTGAAATAGTTTTTCAGCTTGCAAATTTTCAAGTTTTGTACCTTTGAATTTTCGTTCACTTTCGAGCTAGTCATTTTTGTCAATTTTGAACTAATTACAAAATCAAAAACCCTAAACACTTCGTTTTATACATCAAGAAACATGTTTCAACCATAAAAATGAACTTCAAAAATAGTTTTTAATATGTGAATTTTCAAATTCTGTACCAGTGAGTTTTCGTGCACTTTCGAGCTGGTCATTTTTGTCAATTTTGAACTAATTACAAAATTGAAAACCCCAAACACGTACTTTTATACATCTAGGAACATGTTTCAACAATAAAAATGAAATTCTAAAATAGTTTTTCAGTTTGCGAATTTTCTAATTTTGTACCAGTGAATTTTCGTGCACTTTCGAGCTGGTCAATTTTGACAATTTTGAACTAATTACAAAACCGGAAACCCAAAACACTTCGTTTTATACATCTAGAAACATGTTTCAACCATAAAATGAACTTCTGAAATAGTTTTTCAGTCTGCGAATTTTCAAATTTTGTACCTGTGAATTTTCGTGCACTTTCGAGCTGGTTATTTTTGCAAATTTTGAACTAATTACAAAACCGGAAACCCTAAACACTTTGTTTTATACATCTAGAAACATGTTTCAACTATAATAATGAACTTCTGAAATAGTTTTTCAGTTTGTGGATTTTGAAATTTTGTACCGGTGAATATTCGTGCACTTTCGAGCTGGTCATTTTTGTCAATTTTGAACTAATTACAAAACCGAAAACCTTAAACACTTCATTTTATACATCAAGAAACATCTTTCAACCATATAAATGAACTTCTGAAATAGTTTTTCAGTTTGCGAATTTTCAAATTTTGTACCGGTGAATTTTCGTTAACTTTCGAGCTGGTCATTTTTGTCAATTTTGAACTATTTACAAAACCGGAAACCCAAAACACTTCATTTTATACATCTAGAAACATGTTTCAACCATAAAAATGAACTTCTGAAATAGTTTTCAGTTTGTGAATTTTTAAATTTTGTACCGGTAAATTTTCGTGCAATTTCGAGCTGGTCATTTTTGTCAATTTTGAATTAATTAAAAAATAAGAAACCCTAAACTCTTACTTTTATATATCTAGAAACATGTTTCAACCATAAAAATGAACTTCTAAAACAGTTTTTCAGTTAGCGAATTTTCAAATTTTGTACCGGTGAATATCGTGCACTTTCGAGTTGGTCATTTTTGTCAACTTTGAACTAATTACAAAACCGGAAACCCTAAACACTCTTTTTTATACATCTAGAAACATGTTTCAACCATAAAAATGAAGTTCTGAAACAGTTTTTCAGTTTGCTAATTTTCTCAGTTTGCTAATTTTCAAATTTTGTACCGGTGAATTTTCGTGCACTTTCGAGCTGGTCATTTTTGTAAATTTTGAACTAATTACAAAACCAGAAACCCTGAACTCTTACTTTTATATATCTAGAAACATGTTTCAACCATAAAAATGAAATTCTGAAACAGTTTTTCAGTTTGCAAATTTTCAAATTTTGTACAGGTGCATTCTCGTGGACTTTTGAGCTGGTCATTTTTTTCAATTTTGAACTAATTACAAAATTGGAAACCGTAAACTCTTACTTTTATACATCTAGAAACATGTTTCAACCATAAAAATGAACTTCTGAATTAGTTTTTCAGTTTGCGAATTTTCAAATTCTGTACCGGTGAATTTTCGTGCACTTTCGAGCTGGTCATTTTTGTCAATTTTTAACTAATTACAAAACCGGAAACCCTAAATACTTTGTTTTATACATCTAGAAACATGTTTCAACCATAAAAATAAACTTCTGAAACAGTTTTTCAGTTTGCGAATTTTCAAATTCTATATCGGTGAACTTTCGTGCACTTTCGAGCTGGTCATTTTTGTCAATTTTTAACTAATTAAAAAACTGGAAACCCTAAACACATCATTTTATACATCAAGAAACATGTTTCAACCATAAAAATGAACTTCTGAAACAGTTTTTCAGTTTGCGAATTTTCATATTTTGTATCGGTGAATTTTCGTGCACTTTCGAGCGAGTTATTTTTATCAATTTTGAACTAATTACAAAACCGAAAACCCTAAACACTTTGTTTTATACATCTAGAAACATGTTTCAACCGTAAAAATGAACTTCTGAAACAGTTTTTCAGTTTGCGAATTTTCAAATTTTGTACCGGTGAGTTTTCGTGCACTTTCGAGATGGTCATTTTCGTTAATTTTTAACTAATTACAAAACCGGAAACCCTAAAAACTTTGTTTTATACATCAAGAAACATGTTTCAACCATAAAAATCAACTTCTGAAACAGTTTTTCAGTTTGCGAATTTCAAATTTTGTACCGGTGAATTTTCGTGCTCGTTCGAGCTAGTCATTTTTGTCAATTTTGAACTAATTAAAAAACCAGAAACCCTAAACTCTTACTTTTATACATCTAGAAACATGTTTCAACCATAAAAATAAACTTCTGAAACAGTTTTTCAGTTTGCGATTTTTCAAATTTTGTACCGGTGCATTTTCTTACACTTTCGAGCTGGTCATTTTTGTCAATTTTGAACTAATTACAAAACCGGAAACCCTAAACTCTTACTTTTATACATCTAGAAACATGTTTCAACCGTAAAAATTAATTTCTTAAACAGTTTTTCAGTTTGTGAATTTTTAAATTTTGTACAGTTGAATTTTCGTGCACTTTCGAGCTGGTCATTTTTGTCATTTTTGAACTAATTACAAAATCGGAAACCCTAAACTCTTACTTTTTATACATCTAGAAACATGTTTCAACCATAAAAATGAACTTCCGAAACAGTTTTTCAGTTTGCGAATTTTTAAATTTTGTACCGGTGAATTTTCGTGCACTTTCGAGCTGGTCATTTTTGTCAATATTTAACTAATTAAAAAACTGGAAACCCTAAACGCTTCGTTTTATACATCAAGAAACATGTTTCAACCATGAAAATGAACTTCTGAAATAGTTTTTCAGTTTGCGAATTTTCAAATTTTGAACCGGTGAATCTTCGTGCACTTTCGAGCTGGTCATTTTTGTCAATTTTGAACTACTTACGAAATCGAAAACCCTGAACTCTTACTTTTATACATCTAGAAACATGTTTCAACTATAAAAATGAACTCATGAAACAGTTTTTCAGTTTGCGAATTTTCAAATTTGTATCGGTGAATTTTCGTGCATTTTCGAGCTGGTCATTTTTGTCAATTTTGAACTAATTACAAAACCGGAAACCCTAAACACTTCGTTTTAAACATCTAGAAACATGTTTCAACCATAAAAATGAACTTCTGAAAATGTTTTTCAGTTTGCGAATTTTCAAATTTTGTACCGGTGAATTTTCGTGCACTTTGGAGGTGGTCATTTTTGTCAATTTTGAACTAATTACAAAATCGTAAACCCTAAACTCTTAGTTTTATACATCTAGAAACATGTTTCAACCATAAAAATGAACTTCTGAAATAGTTTTTCAATTTGCGAATTTTCAAATTTTTAACCGGTGAATTTTCGTGCACTTTCGAGCTGGTCATTTTTGTCAATTTTGAACTAATTACAAAACCGAAAACCCAAAACACTTCGTTTTATACATCTAGAAACATGTTTCAACCATAAAAATGAATTTCTGAAACAGTTTTTCAGTTTGTGAATTTTTAAATTTTGTACAGGTGAATTTTCGTGCACTTTCGAACTAGTCATTTCTGTCATTTTTGATCTAATTACAAAATCGGAAACCCTAAACTCTTACTTTTTATACATCTAGAAACATGTTTCAACCATAAAAATTAACTTCTGAAACAGTTTTTCAGTTTGCGAATTTTCAAATTTTGTACCTGTGAATTTTCGTGCACTTTCGAGCTTGTCATTTTTGTCAATTTTTAACTAATTAAAAAACTGAAAACCCTAAACGCTTCGTTTTATACATCAAGAAACATGTTTCAACCATAAAAATGAACTTCTGAAATAGTTTTTCAGTTTGCGAATTTCAAATTTTGAACCGGTGAATTTTCGTACACTTTCGAGCTGGTCATTTTTGTCAATTTTGAACTACTTACGAAATCGAAAGCCCTGAACTCTTACTTTTATACATCTAGAAATATGTTTCAACTATAAAAATGAACTCATGAAACAGTTTTTCAGTTTGCGAATTTTCAAATTTGTATCGGTGAATTTTCGTGCACTTTCGAGCTGGTCATTTTTGTCAATTTTGAACTAATTACAAAACCGGAAACCCTAAACACTTCGTTTTATACATCTAGAAACATGTTTCAACCATAAAAATGAACTTCTGAAAAAGTTTTTCAGTTTGCGAATTTTCAAATTTTGTACCGGTGAATTTTCGTGCACTTTCGAGGTGGTCATTTTTTGTCAATTTTGAACTAATTACAAAATCGTAAACCCTAAACTCTTAGTTTTATACATCTTGAAACATGTTTCAACCATAAAAATGAATTTCTGAATCAGTTTTTCAGTTTGCGAATTTTCAAATTCAGTACCGGTGAATTTTCGTGCACTTTCGAGCTGGTCATTTTTGTCAATTTTTAACTAATTACAAAACCGAAAACCCTAAATACTTTGTTTTATACATCTAGAAACATGTTTCAACCATAAAAATGAACTTCTGAAACAGTTTTTCAGTTTGCGAATTTTCGAATTCTATACCGTTGAACTTTCGTGCACTTTCGAGGTGGTCATTTTTATCAATTTTTAACTAATTAAAAAACTTGAAACCCTAAACACATCGTTTTATACATCAAGAAACATGTTTTAACCATAAAAATGAACTTCTGAAACTGTTTTTCAGTTTGCGAATTTTCATATTTTGTATCGGTGAATTTTCGTGCACTTTCGAGCTGATTATATTTATCAATTTTGAACTAATTACAAAACCGGAAACCCTAAACACTTTGTTTTATACATCTAGAAACATGTTTCAACCATAAAAATGAACTTCTGAAACAGTTTTTCAGTTTGCGAATTTTCAAATTTTGTACCGGTGAATTTTCGTGCACTTTCGAGCTGGTCATTTTTGTCAATTTTTAACTAATTACAAAACCGGAAACCCTAAACACTTCGTTTTATACATCAAGAAACGTGTTTCAACCATAAAAATGAACTTCTGAAACAGTTTATCAGTTTGCGAATTTTCAAATTTCGTACCGGTGAATTTTCGTGCACGTTCGAGCTGGTCATTTTTGTCAATTTTGAACTAACTACAAAACCAGAAACCCTAAACTCTTACTTTTATACATCTAGAAACATGTTTCAACAATAAAAATAAACTTCTGAAACAGTTTTTTAGTTTGCGAATTTTCAAATTTTGTACCAGTGCATTTTCTTGCACTTTCGAGCTGGTCATTTTTGTCAATTTTGAATTAATTACAAAACCAGAAACCCTAAACTCTTACTTTTATACATCTAGAAACATGTTTCAACCATAAAAATGAAATTCTGAAACAGTTATTCAGTTTGCGAATTTTCAAATTTTGTACCGGTGAATTTTCGTACACTTTCGAGCTGGTCATTTTTGTCAACTTTGAACTAATTACAAAATCGAAAACCCTAAACACTTCCTTTTTTACATCTAGAAACAAGTTTCAACCATAAAAATGAACTTAAACAGTTTTTTGATTTGCGAATTTTCAAATTTTGTACCTGTGAATTTTCGTGCACTTTCGAGCTGGTCATTTTTGTCATTTGAACTAATTACAAAACCAGAAACCCTAAACACTTCGTTTTATACATCAAGAAACATGTTTCAACTATAAAAATGAACTTCTGAAACAGTTTTTGTTGGTCCCGATTTTCAGAGTATAAATGTTAGCAGCGGAAGTAATAAGACATAAATTGTTTTCTTGCACGCTGGTTACACAGCTAACCGGCGTCTGGGACCTGCCAGCTGGTTTACCAAGACATAGAATATTTTACCCTTGTTTGCACAATTATCTATCAGCTGGTGATCTTGTGCTGACAGTCTCTGCTGGTGACTTGCACTGGCATGATCTAAGTCTACCCAATGTGTGGATGCTACTTCTTCCTGGAATCTCCCATGACTGGTGAAATCACCGCTGGTGAATAGTGTAAGTAGGAACACGTATTCTGCTGGTAAGATTTCTCAGCCGCCTGCTGATGAAATCCTTCCCAACTGGTGAACAGTACCCAGTCATAAGCTCTACTCATGCTGGTGAACAGTGTCAGCACGAGTCTTTGTCAGCTGCCTGCTAATGAAACGTTTTCCAACTGGTAAGAGCTTCTCATGCTGGTGAACAGTGTCAGCATGAGTCTTGATCAGCTACGACTTACAACTCAAAATACCTAAACAGGACTTTACATTTGAGATCTAGTGCTATCTAGAGACAACTGACGCTGGTAGGACTTAGGATTTGATCCACCAAAACTATAATCTATACAAGTAAGCTACTGAGGGAGGAAACCTTAGGCAGATTTCCCAACAATTTCTCCCTTTTTGGTGCGATCAAAGCTTATCCAGCGAGCACTCAGCTGATGAGGAAAGTTACAGATAATTTCAGGGTTTTACAAGTGAAACCTATCAGATCTAAACCCAGAAATTACTTCCTCAATCATCAGCTCTAACTAAAAATCTTCCCCCTCAAACTGGGAGAGATATTGCTCGTAATATGGAATTTAAGATCAGAGCAAAAATAAATTAAGACGAGTGCTGAAGCTGATTACACTGGATGTGTAAATTCAGCTGATAAGTAAAAACTTAGACAATTGTTGGACAATTAGAGATTGTCATCAACTTGTCAGTTAACATTCCATTAAAGGTGTAGCAATTTACAAGTACAGGAGTGATAACTGACTAGTCTAGCTGATAAACATTTACTTACAAAAAAATAGAGAGACTAGACTATGGCTTGGATGATGATCCTAGTGACTGAGTTCTTGCGCTGGTAATAGACCTCAGGATCTCTGTAAGTGCGGCCATGTCTTGCTCTCTCTTCAGCCTTTCCTCAGCAGCAATTTGCCTTTCTTCAGCAGCAATTCGCCTTTCTTCCTCAGCAAGTCTGGCTCTCTCTGCTTCAGCCTGTGCTCGCGCCCTTTCCCCCTCTTGGATCCGCGCCAAAAAGGTGGAGACACCTGTGGTGACAGACTCCAGTTGTTGCGCTACTTCAGTGCGGAAAGAGGCGAAGCGCTGATCCATCCTGGCATCAATGTAGGCAAGAAGTTGCGCAGGTGGATGGATCTCAGAGAGTGGCTCCGCTGATATTTCCATGGAGGTGGAAGGCATAACAGTTGCGGGCGTAGCCATTGCTGGTTCAACTTCAACTGGTACCTCTACTGCTGGCGCCTCAGCTGCTGCTGGCTCCTCCGAAAGCACCGCTGCTGGTGCTGGCGGGCCTTGTACTAAAATGGGTGGGGCTGTGAAAACCACCAGCTGCCAGTCCTCATGATATGGGACAAGATCGCCCAAAACCATTGGAACAGATGGAACGACAGTGGTCAGCCACCAACTTCTGGATGGATCCTCCTCCACAAAGTGGTCTACCAGCAGAGCGCTGGCAGCCATATTGAAAAGTGCAGCACAGTAGGGAGCGATCCTGGGGAGAGCGACGAGTACCTTCAAGCGTCTGAGAGGGTAAATCAACTGGTACCCGCGACTGGTGCACTGGAACTGGAGAAATGGCAACTTAACCATTTTGGGTCGAGGAAGGCCGGAGGTTCCAGTGAGCTGTCGGTAGTTAGCAATCTTCTTCAGTCGGCGCTTGATTCGCCTGGTCGACAGCTGCTGGTGGCTTTCAGTGTCCATGAATTCAGTAGCCCACGCTTCCTCCGATCTCCAGTATCCAAGCCAGAGCCTGGTGTACAGCACTGCTCGCTTCTCCACGTTCAATTGCCGGTGGCACCAGTCAAAAATCCTCCACCGCCGGAACTCCAGAAATAGTTCGGCATCAAAAACATCACACAAGTCTCCGTACCTGGTGATCAATTCCTCATCTACAGCCCTCTCTACTTCGGCTGAGATGTTTTCGGCGTACTCATAAATAGAGAAATTACAGTACTCCACCGGGTGAAGGGGCAGACACCAGTCGTAGATTCTTGAAGCGTAGATTGACTGGTGGGGGAGACCGCTGGTGGGGATGATGTAGAATGCTCAAGGTTCAGGCACTCTTGAATTTTTAAATGCAGGTCCCCGCGGTGCTCCCACCTGTGTACCCCTGTCACTCCAGCACGGAAAGTATCCTCATCGATCAGATGGTGGAAGTGGATACCGAGCATGTAAGACCTCCTCTCGGGTCTCACATGACGTGCTGGTGCTGGTGAGGATGCTGCTGGTCGTCCAGAAGATGTAGAAGCTTCTGAAGTTTGTGGACGACTGGCAGGATGACGAGCCTCGTCTTCAAAATTGGGAAATAAGTCCCTGGGCTCCATCCTTTGCAGCCTGGAGTGTTGTACTACTGGTGGTGGCTCGTCATCTGGAATGATGATAACCGGAGAGGATTTGTCGTCAGCGACGCCACCAGCAGTCTCCTTATCAGCGGCCTCCTCCACAGCTGCCGCCTGCTCCGGCTCCTCCTCCGAGTCAGAGCTCATGTCGGAGAAATTCGCCAGTTTTTCCGGGGTGGTCGCCCGCTCATCAACTTCTCCACTGGCACCCCCTTGCGCGGCCAGTGGGTCTTCAAGTTCACCTCCACCACCCCCTTGTGCGGGTGGAGGGACTTCAGCTATCACCTCCTCCGGCTGGTACATGTCCACTAGGGACATTACATCCTCTTCAGCACCCATGACCATCAGGCGCGTGAATGATTCGTCGGAGAGGATCTGGCCTGGAGCTGGTGCTGGTGGCATATCACTTGAAGTTTGGGCAACTCCTCATTTGCCCTTTGCCACCTGGTGCACCTGCTCCGCCAGTTGCGCCTGACGTCTAGAGTTGTGCTCAGCCTTTACCTTGGCAAAGGCTTCATCGCGGGCTGCCAGCTCAGCCTCCCTCCTCCGCTGGTCGGCCAAAGCTCGCAGCCTTGCCTTAGCCTGTTTCTTCCTCACAATGGAGGCTTGTTGCTCCCTCTTGGCTTGCTCCACCAGCTTCTGAGCTCTAGTTTGGACCCTCTTCCTTTTCCGGGTCATCTTCTCAATAGTCTCTTCCTCAATCAGTCCAAGGATGGACATCTTGACTGGTATAGAGATCTTCCTTGAAGCTGGATCAAAAACAGCAGCTGGCTGGGGCTGCTGGTGCTGGTGGACCTTGGGCTTCTTCTTTGGAGCCTCAGCCTCGGCCTGCTCCATGGAGGTGAATAAAGATTCAACCTCGAGCTTCCTCTTCAGCTCGGTCTTGGCCTCTGCTGACAGTGGGAGAGCCATGGCTGGGACTTCCTCCCATAGCTATTCTGATTCTTCTTCAGACGCAGCCTCAGCTGGATCCACAGCCTTCTTGCCCCTTAGTCGGCGTGGCTTTTTGTAGTCAGGGTCAGCAAGTTTTACCCTGGTGACTGGGATGTTGTCGGATCCGACCAGTCGCTCCCCTTGGTCGACTCCATCCCCCATCTCCAACTCGAGTATATGGCTGATCCTCAGGCCGAACGACACCGCATGAAGGAACTTCCCTTCAGCATTCACTGTGCAGTTCTTCTCTACATTCTCCAGCAGGCGCAAGAAGAAGAATTCTGCCCAGTTGCCCTGTACGCCGTCCACCAGTGCGCACATGACTGAGAATTTCCTCAGGCTCAATTCGGCGTAGGAGCCAACTTTGCATTGGAGCATGCGCACGACGATATCGCAGACCATCTGCCAATACTCGCGCATCTCCGACTTCTTCATCCCTGTTCTAAAAATAGTCACTTCCTCCTTCTTCCATTCCTTCCACCTCCGCCGGAACTCCACCGTATCATCCCTATGATACGTCGCTACCTCCTCCCCAGTACTCCTCAGCCCAAAGATATTGGCTAGGTACTCTGCATCGACTGTGATCAGTGTCCTGAACATTGACGTGGTGAATGAGTTCCTGTCGTCGGCGATGATTGCGTGAGTATAGAACTCGGCAACCATATGCGGGTGAAAGACCTTGGGAGCCGCCGTCAGATACGGTCGGAGCTGTTCCCTGTCTATCATCTCCATTAGCTTTGGGCCGTAGTGTTTCTCCGCCAGTTTGTCGTTATCTTCTCCTTTTGGACTTGGGCAGCCCAGACTTGTGCATGAGAAAGAAGATGTTGGGTGGTCTTTTTATTTAACTGGACCAGTTTGTTGTAGGGGTAGGTATAATCTATATCTTCTTCCTTCACAATGCCTATGAAGGTTGGCATGTGAGCTTCGGCTAAGGGTAAGCCTAATGAATCAGAAGAAGATGTAGATGGGTTATCACCAGCAGGATTGGAAGAAGATGCCATGATTGCAGGGAATATTAAGGGAAGATGAACAAAAGAAGTGTTCGGAATTTTTAAGGTATCGTAAAGGTTTATCTGACAAAGAATGTTGGATATAAATACTAGGGCCATGCAGGAATAAACGAACGAGATGACTTCTCAGAAGGTAAGAATCAACGGTCATCAGCAGGCCCGCTTCCCTGTAGCGACGTGGGCGGTCGTGGTGACGAGGACTACTTCGTGTAGCTGACATGGCACACGCTGATTGGTCGCGTGCATGCGTTTGACTATGCAGACACTGTGCGCATTAAATGTGGCATTAAATGCCGCATTAAATTCGGAGATATGCACACGCAAGCTGAATTTGAACAATCCCGCCATTTCTGCGATAGCTGGCACGACCCTTGGTCTTCAAGGGATCATCAGTTGAGAGCTGGGACTCAACTGGTCATAAGTAGTATATGCCAGTCGCATACTTCCCCCTGCCAGTATGGCCTTCTTACCAGTCGACAACTGATACTCACAACTGGTTCCCTTGTACTTAGACAAATTGAGAGCTGGGACTCAATTTTCACCAGTCGTTGAAGTTTCACCAGTTGTCTGCTGACACTTGAAAGAGAGAGAAAATTGAGAGCTTGGACTCAATTTATTCCGCATAATCTTCTCTTCAAGAAATTCACTTCCTCATCATTGCTTGAAATTGGGAGCTGGGACCCAATTTTTCTTCGACTGATGGTATGGTCTGCTGGCAAATTCGAAATGAGAGCTGGGACTCATTTCCTTAGTCATTTAGGGGATAAGTTCTGCCAGTAGGTAATCAGTATTCTTCAGAAAACAAGAACAGAATGAGAGTTGGGACTCATTCTTCCTCAACACTAGGGCTCGCATCAATCTCCAAAAGACCGAGTTTGATGCACAACTCCT
>JAPKLW010002362.1:6320-93052 GCA_026898455.1 Plectranthus barbatus | reverse complement strand
GTACATAATATACCAATCATAATGCTTTCAGTATATAAATCCATCAGATCCAACAAAACATTTTACAATGTGATCCTAAGGAGAGTTTAGGAATATTTTCCCAATATCTGAGAACTGGTGCTCATAGGAATCCTTAGAGATTTTGTCTTCTACAGAAAAAATTTATTGATAAGATCTTGTGTATACTTCTTCTGACTGATGAAGATCCCTTCAGCTGGCTGGTCAACTTGCAATCCAAGGAAGTATGTCATTTTGCCCATCATACTCATCTGAAATTTGTTCTGCATTAACTGGGCAAACTTCTCACACAAGCTGGAGTTCTTGCTTCCAAAAATAATATCATTTATGTAGATCTGGACTAGCAGGATGTCCTCTCCATCTCAAATCGTGAGCAGCGTCTTGTCGATCTTGCCTTTCTCGAAACCATTCTTGAGCATAAACTGTGATAGAGTTTTGTACCATGCTCTAGGTGCCTGCTTTAATCCATACAGGGCTTTTCTGAGCTTGTAGACATGGTTTCCTTGCTCGAAGCCTGGGGGCAGTTCAACATAGACCTCTTCCTTCAATTCTCCATTGAGGAAGGCACTCTTCACATCCATCTGTAAAACTGTGAAGTCATGATATGCCTCATATGCCAAAAATAAGCGAATGGCTTCCAGTCTTGCAACTGGCGCGAAGGTCTCGTCAAAATTTACTCCTTCACATTGGGCATATCCCTTGGCAACCAATCTTGCTTTATTCCTTATGATGGTGCTAGTTTCATCTCTCTTTTGAATACCCACTTAGTGTCTATCACCGATTGGTTGGTTGGTTGGTCGATCTACGAGATACCATACATTGTTGCGAGCGAACTCTCCCGATTCCTCTTGCATCGCATTAATCCAATCAGTAGATTGAAGTGCTTCTCCGATCTTCATTGGCTCGATCTGAGATATGAAGCAAGTTATCAAGGCACTTCCTTGTCTCGTCCGAATTGGATTCTCAATATCATCCAAGATTGCATCTATGGGATGATCTTTCAACCAGCTAGGCTTGTTCACAATTTTTGGGCACTTCTGGAAGAGTTTCTGGAACTTCGGGTAGTACTTCTGGGGGGTTTTCATTAAATACTTCATCTACAGGGATTTGGACTGACTCCTGTTCAGAACCTGTGTTGTTAGCAGCAACCGCTTCCTCATTCTCCTTGGGAATGACTTCTGCGGCTATAGGTTCTTCTATTTCCCTAGGAATTTCATGGTTTATAGGGGGCTTCTCTTCCATTTGAGTATCCTCTTTTAAGGATTTTAAGGCCTCAGCAATGACATTGACATCATCGGCCCTCCCGACTATTTGGGGTCCAGTCGAGGTAACTGGTGTCTTAGAATCACTCATAGATCTAGTCAGAGGAACTGTTTGATTTTGATCAAGATCAGTTTTGTGTTCCTTACTGACATCCTTGATCTCATGATTTCCAAGGCCTAGTTCTTGAAGTGTCCTGCGTACAAAAATAGCTTCATAAAAATAACATAACATGTTATTTCCACAAGCTGGGTGGTCTTGTTGAATACCCTATATCCCTTGTGTGAAGGATGTTCATACCCTAGGAACACAACTTCATCAGCCTTAGGACTAAAGGTATTCAACTTTGACTTCCCATTGTTGTGATTATAACATGGTGAACCAAAAGCACGAAGATGAGCTATGGAAGGCTTACAACCATTAAAAATTTCATAGGGAGTCTTGTACAACCGCATGTTGAGAGCACTTCGATTTTGAGTATAGCAGGTTATCATCAAGGCTTCTCCCGAAAATCTCATTCCTAAATCCGTCTCAGCCAGCATGGTCCTCACAGCTTTTTTGAGTGTTCTGTTTCTTCTCTCTTCAAGACCATTTTGTTGAGGAGTTCTTGGAGTAGACTTCTCGTGTCCAATCCTATTTTCAGCGCAGAATTCCATGAGGGGTCCATTGCAAAATTCTGTTCCATTGTCGGACCTTATCCTCTTGACTGTTACTCCTCTATCATTTTGAACTCGTGCAATTAGTTCTGGCAGTTGAATCTTGACTTCGTCCTTCGACTTGAGCAGCTTCACCCACATGTATCTTGAGTAGTCATCAACAACTACTAATGTGTACCTCTTTCCTCCAAGCGTGGGTGGGGTGACTGGACCAAACAAATCCATATGGAGCAGCTCCAAGATCCGGTTCGTGCTTGCTGTAAATGGCCTACTCTTGAATGAAGCTTTTGTCTGTTTTCCGAACTGGCAAGCTTTACACACCCCTTCTTTCTGAAACTTCTTCTGAGGTAGACCTTCAACTAGGTTGTATTTCGCCAGGTGCCTGATTGAGTTGAAATTCAGGTGGTCCAATCTTTTGTGCCACAGCCAGTTCACGCCATCTGCTAAACTGTGAGCCAGGAGACATGTTCATTCTCCTACACTTAACCAATCTACCACATAAAGACCTCATTTTCTAATCCCTCTGATCTTGGTCTTGTTGGTCTCCTTATCTAAAATGTGGCAACCCAATTTGTCAAAGGTTATAGAGTAGCCATTCTCACTCAATTGGCTAATACTCAACATGTTGTGCTTCAGATTGCTGACTAAGGACACGTTCTTTATGATGATTCCATTTCGTTCCACGCATCCTCTCCCAATCACAAAACCTTTGGATTTATTGCCAAAAGTGACTTCTGATCCTCTGAATGTCTCGAGATTGGTGAGCAATTCCTTTTCTCCGGTCATATGTGCTGCACACCCGCTATTGAGTATCCATGCTCTTCTTTTATTTCCAGACTGGGATCTCTGTTCCTGCAAAATAAAGATTATGCTTTAAGTCCCCGCATCCTTTCAGGTCCTACAAGATCTGTTTTCTGGATCCATCCTTTTGGTATCCAGACCTGTTTCACTTTTACAGTTTGTGAAACTGAATCACTCTTTAATGATTGATTAACCTTTCTCCTAAAATAATGTATGCTATTTGAATGCATGTTAGGAAAAGTCGTGGTGTACGAACTCTTTTTGAAACTGTTGTTCCTGAAAGAGTCTTGAGAAACTGTTCTCGGGTGATTAGTCGTCCTAGTCTTTGACAGATAGAACTGTTTTGACTCAGGCCTCGAATAGGTGTTCCTCTTTTTCAAAAAATTGTTATAACTTTCTGGATTTCTATCCAATTGTCGAACTGACTTCCTCGCAACATACATAGGTTTCTTAGTCGTTCTGGTTGGTGGAATTATCGTCCTTACATATTGATCATTACGCTTTGCTAGTTTCGGAGGGTGGTCCAGTTTCCTTTCGACAGTTTGTCTATCCAGTTGCCCAACTCAGTTGACTTTTTGTCGAGGTACCAGTTTGGGGTCAGTTTTTTACTAGCATTTGGTCTTGACATTTTGCTTGACTGGCTCTCTAGACTTGATAATTCCTTTAACCAACTCATGACTTGGACTCAATTTGGCTTTGACAGTGCCTGAGAATGTTTTCTTAGTACTAGAAGTGGATGCTTGTTTGCTCAAAATTTTTTCATTTCGATGCTCCAAAAATCCAATTCCAAATTTATTAGATGATTGTTTTTTGAGCATTTAAAATTTCTTCTAATTTTCTTGAGCTCTTTTTCAAAGTGCATTCGCATTTAATAGGCTCAGTTTTCTTCAAGTAATCACACTCCTTTGAAATATTTTCAAAGTCTAAGAGCAGTTTTGAGTGTTCTTCCTTGAGTTTTTCAAAATCCTCACCGACTGATCTCGTTCTTTCGACTTCATCGGTCAAAACTGAAATTTCTGATTTCAGCGAGGAATTTTCTCTAACTAAAACATCTTTTATTTCATGAAATTTTGCAACTTCTTTAATAATGTTTTCAAGAGAAATGTCCTCTGAATCGGAGCAATACAATTCAGGGCTCTCATCCATGTATGAATTTGCTAAAGACAAGGGTAGATGAGTAGTTACCATAATTTCATGATTTGAGGCGTTATCTCTGAGTGAATCTTGGTTCACTTGGCTGACCTAAATTTCTTTGGCCTTGGCCTTCTCAAGAAGTATGGCCAGGTTCCTCATCTGTTCCTCCAGTTTGGCAACTAACTGGTCAATTTCTTTTTTCTGACTTGAGGAAGTGGTGGTATCTTTTGCTGAAGATGATTTATAGGCAGTCTTGTCGAACTATATTGGCTTCTTCTGGCATTTTTGGAAATCTCTCTTTACGAAGAATGCCATGTCATCGTTTGCTGCTAGAGTCCTGGCAGCTTCATTCTTGTTCACCATCTGAATATCTCATTTTTGGGCTTCTAGTTCGGCGAACAACTCCTTGGTTGTCATCTTGGAAAGATCCATAGTCGTTAAACTGGTAGTCTTGACAAACCAGTCCTCCTTAGGCATTCTAGATAGAATTTCGGCATTTATGTCAGCCATAGTATCTTCTCTCCCAAGGGCTTTTAGCTCACTGACTATCGCATTGAATCTTTCCTCCATCGATTTAATGGTTTCTCCGGGCAGCATCTGAAAGGATTCATACTTATCAACGCAGACCTGCTTCTTATTGCGTTTCATCGCTTCGGTTTTCTTTGTGAGCTCATTTATCCAGTCCCATAGCTTTTTTGCGTTGTTGTTTTCAACAGCTTCCTCCATCAGCGACTCTGAAAGAGATTGTATAAGCATCTCTTGTGCAATTTGGTCGAGCTGGGCACGCTTTTTATCTTCAAGTGTCCATTCTTCTTGAGGTTTATCTACCATTTGGACACCACCTTGGCCATCTGGTGCTCCAACCAAAATACTAATCTTCTGGATCTTCAAAGGTCCATTCTTCAAAATTTCAAACATCTTTGGATGATAAGCTCTCAGTTGGATGAGACACCTCTTCTTCCATACTTCGAACTTCTCTGGGTTGTATTTAGGAAGACTTTGAAAATTCATCCTCTTTAACTAATCTGCTCGCTAATCACACTTAACACACAAATGAGAGTGCAAGGAAAATATGGATCCGGTCCTTGGCAACTCAAAACACGACAATCTGTAACGACCAACCTGGCTCTGATACCACTTGTTAGTCCCAAATCAGAGTTAGTTTCAATGTGCAACGGAAGTATAAGAATAGTTATATGTGTACTCTCAAATGTAAATCAACAGTTCAGTTAGGTGAATGACACTTCAGTTTTATCCAACAATTTTAAAGGCCGTTTGGAATAGTCAACAGTTTTATCAAAGTGTCCAGTTTCAGTTAAATTATATCAGTTGTTATACGCTTCAACACTTTGGAGAAGTGTTGAAGGTTTCAAAGAAAAATCAGTAACTGTATGATGCTGAAAATAAGTAACGCGGTAAATAAGACATGATATTATAGTGGTTCAGAGCCTTAATTCCTACGTACACTCTTTGGAAATTAATTCAAAAATCACTAAGGTTATGAAGTGTACACTCCTTACGATCTATAGCCAAACACCACAAAAACCATCATTCATAGTGAACTGGATCACTCGCCTAGGTAGATGTTCTTCTCTCCTTCTTCAGTTCCTCGAGGCCAGGCAACTCCTCAAAGTCTCCTCGGAATTGGTGGTCGTTGGAGATGGACTGAGAACAGACCTCCCTTTTCCTTCTCCGGTGGGTTGGATGGTTGAGTTCTTCCCAGAACGTACAATGGTTGGTAGATGCCTATAATAACCTTCTTCTCCTTACAGAGTCAGGCTGCTGTGTTCTTCCTTAGAAAGTAAGAACACCAAGAGTGTAGATCTGGTCTGAATGACTAAATCCTCGTGTGTGAACAATCACATATAGCCGGTATATATAGATGAATTATCCTGAAAATAGCCGGTAGAGACAAGATGGTCCATGTCCAATGACTAAATCCTCATGTGTGAACAATCTCATGTGTTGTCTCTCTGATCCTCCTGCTATTTATAGATGAATTATCCAGAAAATAGCCGGTAGAGACAAGATGGTCCATGTCCAATCATCACTCGTTCTCCTCTGCTGTAGCAGACCTACTGTTCTACTTTTTCCACTTTTTCTGCATGGTGACTTGACTTTGCAGAGACAGTTTTGTCTTTTGTGTCAGACTCCAACAACGTTGTACTGCAGTCAACTGAGGATACCTTTGTTCCTCATCAGTTAAAGCTTCAATGCTTCTTCATGACCGCATGTATCCTTATTTTTCACGTGTTGTTTTCATCATGAGCACTTTCATGAAAACTGTGTCCTCAGTTTTCATTTGCCTCGTCCTTGACAGTTAGAAACTGTCTGCACAGTTTTTCTTCGCTCGTTACTCTTTGGCAGTTCTCGTTGTCTGGATGACTTTCTGTCTAAAAAACTGTTCCACTGTTTTTGATAGTTTTCTTCTCCTAGACTTATTACAACTCGATTTTCCTATACAAGGATTACATGAGGTAATAACTCTAAGGGCCTAGACTTTGGCATGCAATTTTGACACATCAAAACATCAAATTAAAGGTGGGATTTAAACATTAACACCTAACACATATTTTTGCAGGTTTTCAGTGTTTTACGGAGTCGTCTGATTTGCAGCTTTATCTACATTTTCAGCATTTTATCTGCGGTCAACAGATATCCTTTCTTTCAACCAGCAAATTATACCAATTCGTCAGCATTTCGAATTTAGTATTTCATCAGAGGAAGAATATCTTTGGATATGCTTTGATCTCGTAAGTTCTTCCCATTATTTAATATTAGTTATCCTCATGATAATTGGAAATACTAATCCTTGTGTCAGTTGATTTTAGAAGCATCAGACGACAAATTTAAGGGTCAACTGAACTTGTACTTAGTTCTCTCAGCTAGTTAGTTCATTGAGAACTGACAGCTCTTCCTCACAACTAGCCAACTCTTTCTTATAACCATCAATTGTGGTTCTTTTCTTTTCATAAATGTCAGTTACAAATGACCAGTTATATTTCTCGGTTGAACTACATCTTCTGTCTTTAGTTCTTTGGGTCATCAATCATTAGCTCTCCGCGAACCTAGACTATTACAACTCTTAGAACTTATACAAAATTTTACAATCTAAATAAAATTAATTCTAATATAACCATCTCTATAAAAAAATCATCAATAATTTTCAACAATCATCAAAACTAACATAATTCCAAACAATAAAAATAATGAAAATACCTGAATCAAATAAAATTTTATCAATAAAAGCAAGAGTTCAAAATTTAATAAATATTAAATAATTGTAAAAAAATTATAAAAAAAATTTGTATATAATTTGTTAACGTCTATCCAATCTGAATCTTATCCGCATCCAACACAAATTTTTATGTTCTTATTATATTGATCCGATTAAATTTAAATTTAATAAATTTTGTTGAGGTTATATTTGTGATAAAATGTGGGACTCTCGGGACCTTTGGAAAATAAAAGTAAATAACTAAAGGGCAATGCGAGGAATGATTCAATTATGAAGAATATAGTGTGAATATAGAATTTTGCAGAGTAAAAGTATAATAAGAGAAAGTCAATGCTCGAAATGACCTACCAGTTCCTCTTTTATAGTTCAAGTGGAACCGTTAGAACCCTAGAGAATTCAGGGGGTAGGTAGTTCCAATTTTTTCGGGGATCGTTGCTGGAGGTTGGTGACTGCATCCTTTCCGGAAGTTGTTGAACTCGGATTCCCCAACGATCTTCCAATTTACGCGCAGTCTAATCTTTTGTCCTTGGCCTTCTCCATATAGGTTGCAGGTGCTAGATCAGTGGCTCCCTCCTATGAGAATGAGTGGTTCGTGTTCCCCTTAGAGGGTTGTAAGGTCGTTAGTGGGACCTTGTTGGTAGGTCATGACCTGGTTGCATTTGCCCTTTAGAGGTCGTGTGGTCCATTTGGTACGTTCTCCTGAACCATCGTTGTTGTTATTGGGCTTGGGCCTTACTTGCTCTCGTCCAATTGTATTTGGGCCCAACAAACTTCAACATTAATTTATCACTACAGTACATTTTATTTCGTATAAAAATTATTGACCCTAAGTATATTGCTAAAGACAGAAAAATATACTTTTGACTTTGTCTATTCTTTTATACAAATATTAATATGTAATATACAAACACAATTTTAAGCAAAAACATTGAATAATTCTTGTCCTAATTATATATTGGTCAGAATGTTGGCAATGATGATTTACTACAACATTACCTTTAATTTAATAGTGGAAATTCAATTTAGCATATAAAAACCCCAATTACATGAAATAATATTTGTCACACATTATCAACACAACAAAATACCACAGAGTAATTTTCACTATGAGGACTGTCTTCTTTCTTATGCTTCTTCTCACAATTGGTATGTTTCTCTTTTTCTTCATTAATTCTTTGGTCATGGCTTCGCTACTTTTCAAAATATATTTAAAAGATTTTAAGAAACCAGATTATGGGTTCAACATACAATGGTAACATGTGATGTATAATTTAATTTAAGTTTATGCGTATTATATATTAAAAAACTATCTCACAAACTAAAAATAGTAAGACAGTCTCACATGAGTTTCTGTCAAATTTGATCAATCATAATTAATTCAATTTTAAGTTTATTTTTAACATATTATATATCAATTAAAAATATTAAATATTTTCACATTCTTTCACACATGATTCATAATAAATATGTTCGTGTTCAATATCCAATATATAAATCAAATATAAATAATATTTTCTCATTTTTATATTATTTAAATAAAATATTCTTCATGATTAGTGAAAATACTAATAATATCATGATGAAACATAATTGTTCCAATGTCCACCGTAGGTACGCTGTGTTAATATGTCCACGACTTATGCGACAACACATTAGAAGAAAATGATAATAATTAAAATTGAGTATCCCAACAATGTTACACTATCACATTGGATATATTAACATGTGTCTACTGTAGGTAGGTGAACGAAACTATATCACGAAATTAATTTATTGGTGGGTTGCTGTAAACAGGCATTAGTGCAGCGAGTGTGAAGGGGGTGGAGTTTGAGTTTAAGGAGAAGAAAATATGCAAGTATAAGAGTGAGACATACCGGGGAGTATGCTTCAATGACATCAAGTGTGTCAATGTTTGCAAACGGGAGGGCTTTGAAAGCGGCGATTGCAAGGGCATCCGACATCGCTGCTACTGCTTCAAGCATTGCTAATGAATTTAAATATTTGTTTATTAATATATACTATGTCTCTTTATCTACACATATACTGCATTTGATCTTAAGAACCATTGAGGTAATAATAAAACTAAATTTACCATTATATTTTATTAGATGGACATTTAAAATCTCAAAACTTAAAGATTTAGCAACATCACATATAATTCAGAAATGTTCACTTAGTCATTGTGGACAGAAGTTAAATGTGTCTATAACTGATATGATAATAACAAATAAAAGGTAGATAATTTTAGGGATATCATTTACATTGCATTGTCACATCAATCGTAAATTTCACTTAGTCATCGTGGACTAAAGTTAAATGTGTTTATAACTGATATGATAATAACAAATAAAAAGTATAATAAATTCAAAAATATTATTTACATTGCATTATCACATCAACAATTAATATATTATCTAATGCCAAGTGCCAACAATGGTTAAGGAATATTTATATATCATAATTAGATCAATTCGATAAATCTGTATTGCTAAAAAGAAAAAATAAGTAATTACCTATTTCACAAGTAGTTGTAAATTGATTTGATATTTACAAGTTAAAAATATTAAACTTAGGGATGTTAATCTAATTTGGAATTTGTTGGTACAAAATGTCAGTTATTAATATAGTTGAAATCTTTTAAAAAAAGTTTATCATAAGTGATTAAGGAATTTATAAAACTAATTGTGAGCCTAGTTCTATTAAATTAATCAAATTTAGAGTATATATCAACAACTTAATCAATTGTTGGGTTTGAAATGAGCAAACAAATTAAATTAAGTAAAAGGTAAAAGATTCAAGATATTTTAGTAGTTTGGATGTGTAAAAAACCCTATATCCAATCTTCGATCAATTAGATCAAAATTTACCAAAACAAATTACAAAAGTGCATTGTAATTGATTTGTCTAGTGTGGGAAGCTCCTATGTCCTCAGGCTTCTAGGCAATTTCAAGCGGCAGACTTTTTCTATGAACCGACTTCGCTAGGTTCTTCGACTGAATTCAAACTCGCAAGTTTTACTACGAACGTGTTGCTAGACTTAAAATTTGATATATGTGAGTTTGAGTCATTCACAGAATGTAGATATTTAATGGAGCATTTGGCTTCTGACAACAAATAGCGATCTCGAATTTAGTATCTCAAAGATAACTGAACTCTAGTAGTCTCAAGCTAGAAGCTTGGAGATCTCGTGATGAACACGATTGAACTTGGTGATTTAGAGATTCACAAGTAGTTTAACAGTTTGACAGTAGTAACATTAGTCTTCTCTCTTCGATATCTAAGGGTATTTATAGGTGAATATTTGACCTTTCAGAAGTTGGAGATACTGGAAGTTTGTCGTACTTGCTGTTCAGATACCTACGCAGCTTTTTGACAGGTCTATTTTGCCTTAGAAGCTTTTGTCAGAATGGTACTCAGTCAGTCTTATGAATCGTGATAGATAGTATTCCCCGATTCGTCAGGCGGACTTTCTAAAAGTCGGATCCTTAGTTCTTTTTCTCTTTGTTATCCTATTTTTGTTATCTATCAATTGAGACTCCTATTCAATTGATAAATTGGGATGTCTCTGATTGGTCTTTTCTTTAGCTGGTGAGTTGATTCTTAATCAGTTACAACCCAATAATCTTATACAAGTTTACAAAATGAGAATCACTCTAACTTACCAATCTAGTCAAGTTAGTTATATACAAATAACAGATGACAAGTTGTTTTGACACATCAAGACTATAAAATTCCTTGTTAGGAATTTTGTTAGAGAAATCATTCCTTACTTTTTGTGTTTTGGGGGGGTCAAAGATTGTAAAAGTCATCTCAGTCGGTTTTTCAGTTTCTAGAGTTCTAAATACTATAATCCTTGTATAGGATCAATCGAGTTGTAATAGAACTTAGGTTGAATACCGAGCAAAGAAGATGCTCGAGAACTGAGGAATTGAATGCCTTGAAACATGGTTTTACACCAAATATAGCCTTGACCAAAACTGAGTTTGGGTACTCAGTATAGGGTTTTCCATACTGACTAGGAGAAGTCCGTATGAGGGCTTTCCCACACTGACTAGGAGAAATCAATACGAGGTTTTTCCATACTGACCAGGAGAAGTCAGTATGAGGGCATTTTCTATAGTGATTGTGGGCAGTCAGTATGAGGGTCAACCATACAGACTATGGGAAGTCAGTATGAAGGCTAGCTATGCTGACCTTGGGAAGTCAGTATAAGGCCTCTATGTTTAAAACACGAGTTATTCGAAAGATATCTAAGCTAGGTCAGACTTAGGCATATCCATGCTCAAGCGAAAGTCAATACGAGGTTATCCAAAACTTGAATTCCTCAGACTAAAACTTAGTCTGACATAAAGTTAGTATATGGTACACTGACATAGCAGAGCAGAAGCAGACCTACGACGTGAGCTACGATTGCACATCATCTTCTATGAGTCTAATGTCTGGATTTATGTGTCTAGTGAACAGAAATTCAAAATGTTGGAGGAAGTCCTCTATAAATAGGACTACACTTCAACCTTAAATGGTTACGATTTTTTAGAATCATCACACGATAAAGGGCATTTATCTAAGTCGTCTCTCTGCTAAAACACTCTGAGTTTCTGTATTTCTTAACACGAGACTTGAGTCTCTGACTCAAGTTATTACTCCGTGTTATTTTCTCCTAGCACGAGGCTGAAGCTTTCCTTTGGTGAATATATCTTTACAAGATATATTCAAAGAAGTCAGTTTCCTACTCTAGGATACTGATTCTCACGGGTGTATGCCAACAAACTGAGTTCTGGGAAGAACAACAAATATCCAACCACCAGGAAGAAGGTTGCGGGGTGTCATCCTCACTTCAACTTGAAGACTAAGCCTACAAGGAATTCCTAGGCGAGTGCCACACTGACCGAAAGACGGAGGTGCCGACGGGCTGTGTATAGATCGTAAGGAGGCTTGTACTTACTTAGTGAATTATCCGGACATTGGGTCTGAAGAGTAGATGTAGGATATTTAGATCTGAAACACTATAAATATCGTGTGGTCTTTACTGCTTTTATTTATATTTCTGCCTTGCTTAGTTTTGCAAACTGACTTTTGAAGCCTTCAATAATTGTCCAAGTATTGAAGTGTATACTCTGTCAAACTATTTTAGCAACAACAATCATAAGCTTAAGTATTTTTACACACTAAACTGAGTTACCTCTATTTATCTGAACAAGTGCAAGTTTATTTACTTTTGCTTCCGTTGCATATACAAACCTTCCCCTGCACATATTTGCACTCTGATTTCTGGACCAACAAGTGGTATCACGCGCTAAAGTTCTTAAAGACCAAGGTTGTGTTGAGTCACTTAGGACCAGATCTCTGTTATTCGCACTCTATTTGGGTTTGTGTGTATTCAAGCTTAGGTACGCAAATATGGCACAAATTACTAAGCTTCAAAAGTATTCATTAGATAATTTTGAGATATGGAAGAAGCGCTCGTTGATAATGCTGAAGAACGTTCACCCAGAGATGGTTGATGTTCTATCTATCGGACCACTAAAGATCACCAAAGTGAACACTCAACTCGGAGAAGCAGGGGGTCAGGAGATAGTGGAGAAACCTTATGCAGAGTGGACGAACGACGACAGAGTTCGTTTTCAGCTGGATTCAGTGGTCTTGTAGTTTATCTTTCAATCCCTACCAGAGCCACTAGTTTTTGAATCTCTCGCGCACAACAACGCAAAGAAAATGTGGGAATTCCTTCGCATTCTCTGCCAAGAAACAACTCAGATGAAGCGAAATACGCTTCAAAATTGTGTAGATAAGTATGAATCATTTCAAATGCTTCCTGGTGAAATTATTAAATCAATGGAAGCCAGATTTAATGCTATTATGTGAGCTAAAAAACTTGGGGAGAACTTATGAGATTTCAGATATGAATAGGGATATTCTCTCCAAGATGCCCAAGGAGGATTGGTTCGTCAAAGCCACCATCTTGAAGGAGAAGGATCTCTCCAAGATGATGACCAATGACGTGTTCGCCCAACTAGAATGGTCTTATCCTTCTGTCAGCACGCATCCAGATGAAGATGCTGCCTTTTTCGCAAAAAGGGAGTTCAAGAGAAGGCCTCAAAAGCCCTACCAAGCTGATAGAACATCCTGACAGACGTCTACATCAAAATCAGTAGCAACACCTTCCTCACAGAAGAAGGAGGAAGAGAGCTCAATTGAAGATCTTGAGGAGCAAATGAGGAAGCTGACATGACTTCTTGAGAAAGCCAAAGCCAAGAAGGAAGGTTCACAATCCAGTGAACTAAAGTTCAGCGTGAGACCTCCTAAAGCATGTTTTGAGTGCAACTCTCCAGATCACCTAAAGTATGACTGCCCACTGGTTTCCAAGGAGGAAAGGGAATGCTTAAAGAGGGTATTCGAGAAGAAATCTTCCAGAGCAATTGCAAAGGCCATGCTTTTGAGAACTGAGGTGCCAAACATCTCAGATAATGATAATGGCTACTACACATCAGATGATAAAGCCGTGGAGGAAGCATTCCTGGTGCTGATGGCCAAGCTTGTAGAAGAGGAAGAAACTGAAGCTGAGTCACCTATCCCGGTACACATTCCTAACTCAGTTTCTATTCTTGTAGCACGCATTGAAGAGGACTTTTAATCTTATTGCTCATATTCAATGGATGTTATCCTCGAAGCTTTAAATAGAGAATTTTCAAAATTTTATGAATTAAAAAAATGTTTTGGCCGGTGAAAATGCTTCACTGAAACTTAAAGTTTCAAAACTGACTGAGGAGATCCAAGGATCGAAGTCAGTAAGTGACGAGCAAGCCGAACTTAGAGAAGAGCATTCTACCTTACTTGAATCTTTTAAATCTCTTTCTGAAGAATGCGAATATCAAAAACTGAAAATTTCTAGTGATCAAAAGCTTATAAGTTCACTTTATTCTAGCACTAGCAAAGTTTCAGAAGCTCTAAGTTTACAGAGAGATCCATTTGACAACTCAGGTCTAGGCTTTTCAGAAAATATTTTGAGCAATCATGCCTCAGTTTCTGAAACTAGAAATGTTTCTAATCATCACTTTAAGAAGGATTCTAGTTTAGAAGTTAAATTGTTAGGTAAAGGAGTAGTCAGTATGGACAAAGACTCCTTAGTGGCTAATCAGGATGGACGGGGAAAGTCAGTTTCAAAACTGACTCCAGTACCCAAGCCTAAAAAGGATTTGACCGTTAAGTCGAATTATCCTGAGAGGAAGCCAAAAATGCCTAAGAAGTTGGTGAAGCAGAATGTTCCTAATATAATGCAAGGAAACCCACTTCAATAGCTACAACTAAACTTTATAGAAAGTTAGTTTCATTTCCGGATTCTAGAAATCTGAGGTTCCCTACTCATAATTTGTATGAGAAGAGAACTTATCCGTATAGGAAGAACACCTATACGAGGTCTGAGTCCAATCACGTTTCCACTTTTAGGACTAGGAAGACTATACACTCCGGACTAGGTTTCTGAGAACCGAACCAAAACTCAATTTTAAGAAAATCAGTTTTTAGGAAGTCAGTATCTAGAAACTCAGTTTCAAGAAACTCAGTTTCTAGCAAGGTTTCACACACCCACTCCATTCCTTCAGACATGCATAGAAATAGCATAAATTATCTAAAGAGGAAGATAAAGGGAGAGGAAGTTGTGACACATAGATTCAAGGTGAAGCAAGTATGGATTCTCAAAGGATGGATCCTTAAAACTAACCCTGCAGGACCCGCAGAAACACGGGTACCTTTAGTCTAACCTTATCTGTTTTGTAGGTACAGGGTCACCAAAGTCAGCTCAAAAAGAAGAAAAGAACATGGATTTTGGACAGTGGATGTTCAGCCCACATGACCGGAGAAAGAAATCTCCTTACAAAAGTGAAGATGTCAAGAGGACCAGTAGTCAGTTTTGGAGATGACTCAAAAGGAAAAGTAATTGGAAAATGATGCTTAGAATTCAAATGGAATCACCATCAACAACGTATCCTTAGTCACCAACCTCAACTACAACTTGCTGAATGTCAGTCAGCTTATCCAATATAGATATGAGGTTACTTTTTCCGAAGAAGATTACTTGATCAAAGACAAAAACTTCAAATAGATTGTGCTAAAAGGTGTAAAGAAAGTAAGTCTATACTTTGTGGATTGGGAGAGCGGGAAATCTAATACGTGCCTTCTTGCAACAAGCTCATCCCAAGAAGGAGTCAACTGGCTATGGCATAAAAGACTTAGCTATCTGAATTTTCAATCAATCAGACATCTAGCCAAACACAAGCTTGTGGATGGCCTACCACAAGTCAGTTTCAAGAAGGAAGAAGGTGTCTGCAGAGCATGCAAGATGGGAAAGGAAACCAGAGCTTCATTCAAGAATCAAACCATCTCAACAAGCACAGACAGGATCCTCAAACTACTTTATATGGAATTTTTCAGACTAGTCAAGCCGCCTACCATCGGAGGAAAAATGTTCACTCTCGTTGTAGTAGATGACTACTCGAGATACACATGGGTAAGGTTGCTGAAGAGCAAGGATGAAGTAAAGATTTAACTTCTAGAGTTTATTCTTCAAGTGCAAAACAACAAGGGAGTCACCGTGAAAAGAATCATATCTGACAACTGGACTGAGTTTTGCAACGGTCTTTTGATGGATTTTTGTGCTGATGTTGGCATTGCTCATGACAAGTCAGCTCCAAGAACGCCCCAGTAGAATGGTCTTACCGAATGGAGTAATAGAACACTTAAGAAGGCAGTCAGGACTATGCTCGCTGAAGCTGACTTAAGAGAAGGCTACTGGGGAGAAGCTTTGACAACGGCTTGCTATACTTAGAATAGAAGTGCTATCAATAGTCGCCATCACAAAACCTCGTACGAAGTCTTTGATGGTCGTAAGCCTTCTATAGCTCATCTTCGTGCTTTTGGTTCTCCATGTTACAGCATGGAAAGTCAAAGTTGAATACTTTCAGTCCCAAGGCGGATGAAGGAGTGTTCCTTGGGTATGGACATCGTTCATACAAGGGATACAAAGTACTCAACAAGACCACCGGACTTATGAAGGTAACATGCTCTGTTGTTTTTTATGAGTCTATTTTAGTGCGCATGACTTTAAAAGACCTGGAACTTGGTGATTATGAGGTCAAGAATGGCTGTGAGAAACTCAGCTCTGATAAAGAAAATTCACATAAAGTTTCTCAAGCCAGATCAGTAAATGATCATCCAAGCACTCCAAAGGACGAGACCGGTGATGCAATCAACCCTGCTGAGGCCTTTGGTTCACTAACGATAAATGCAGGAGGCATCAATCAAAGGGGAACTTGAGGAGATCAGGACAAAGTTCAGTTTGAAGGTCAAACTGGAATAGGGTTGCCTACTCAAACTAACTTACCAGAAGAATGAGATGCCCATCCTGAAGAAGCTCAACTAGAAGTACATCAAGAAGACCAAGGAACGCACTCTGTGGACATCATCACTGGAGAAAGAGACTCCAGTCAAAGTGATGAAGATTTAGTTCAAGTTCCAGTTTCGGGAGTAGACGGTACTGAGTATCTTAGAGCATTCACTCAACCTGTTGAAGTTACTCAAGTCCAGAAGCTGAAATGGTTGAGAAACCATCCAGAGGAAGCCGTGCTTGATAAGGTTGCCAACCCAGTTTGCGCGAGACAATGAAGTGCATTGCTTACTCATTTTATCTCTCAAGAATCCGAACCTACAAAGATTGGAGATGCTCAGAAGTCAACTGACTCGATCAAAGCCATACAAGAGGAGCTTGCTGAGTACAAAAGAAATGAAGTTTGGTATCTCATGGATCGACCAAATCATTAGTCAGTTATCGACACCAAATGGGTCTTTAAGAAAAAGAGAGACGAGATGGGGAATATAGTTAGGAATAAAGCAAGGCTAGTAGAAAAAGGTTATGCTCAATGCAAAATGTTGGTCCCAGATCAGAGTACGTATAATGTGCAGCGGAAGTATTAAAACAGTTAAATAAACTCTAATTCACAGGCAGTTCAGTTTCTTATCAACTCAGTTTATATGTGACAGTTTTAGAAATGTTGTTTATGTTATCCAT
The DNA here is from genome assembly GCA_026898455.1 of Plectranthus barbatus. NCBI lineage: Eukaryota > Viridiplantae > Streptophyta > Magnoliopsida > Lamiales > Lamiaceae > Plectranthus > Plectranthus barbatus. The sequence continues at coordinate 75,882 of JAPKLW010002362.1, read as the reverse complement.
CAGTTTAGATTAACAGTTTTGCAATTATACACTTCAACACATTAAGACAAGTGTTGAAGGTTTCAAGATATAACTGAAAACTATAAGATGCGCAAAGTAAATGAAAACTGTAAACGACACAGGATATTTATAGTGGTTCGGTGCCTTAAGTCCTACGTCCACTCTTCGGATATTAGATCCAAAAATTCACTAAGTTTTGTATCCTCACGATCTATAGTCAATTGCTGTAGAGACCTCCGTCCACAACACAATGGATCACTAGCCCAGGTGGTTGTACTTCACTCCTTCTTCAGTTCGTCGAAGGCTCTGAGTTTTCTCTGTGAACTGGCAGTCATCGAAGTTGGACTAAAGACAAACCTCCCTTTTCCTTCTTCGATAGATTGGATAGTTGAGTTCTTCCCAGAACGTACATTGGTTGGCATTGCCTGTAATAATCTGTTCTTCCTTTGCAAGATCGGGCTACTGTGTTCTTACTCTGAAAGTAAGAACACAAAGTTTGTAGATTAAGTCAGCAGACTTAATCCTCGTGTACTCAAGGTCACACAGTGAATCTCGTAAGATTCTTTAAGCAATGAATGCCTCGTGTTTAATAAATGAACCATGGTATTAATGCCTTCTCGCTTGAGAGCGTTTAATGCTTGAGCTTTAATTTCAACAGAGAGGCAATGAATGTGTCGGAGATTCAAAGATGCGAAGGTTTTCAGAGGAGCGATGGTTTTTATGTCTCTGTTGTTCTTGCTATTAATAGGTGGGAAACCAAAAAATAGCCGGTATAGAAATTTTAAAGGATGTCCAATCATAGTCCATCCTTTTCTGAAAAAGTTGTCTGCTTCTCTGATTTTTCTGCAACAATGTCCTGTTTTCCAGGACAGTTTGTACTTGATGTGTCAGACGCCAAACAACGTTGTACGCCAGTCGTAACTGAGTGTCTGACTGTCTTTTATCATTGAATTCCTTAGATTTCTTCTGCGACTGATTGGCATCTTGCTATGTACGCATTCCTTAACGCGAAATTATCCTGGTCTGAAACTGTGAGCGCCTCTTGACAGTTTCTTTGTAAACAGTTCCACGATTTTCTTTGAATATCCAAGCCTTGACAGGAAAAATTGTCTGCGCAGTTTTTTGTACCCTTTGCTTTGCTCTGCCTCTCTTCGTCCTTTATGTTTGATAGTTATCTCGTCTGAATGGCATCTTCTTTCAAAATTGTTTCACAGTTTTGATGAATCTCTTATCATGTACTATTACAACTCGATCATCTTATACAAGGATTACATGAGGTAATAACTCTAAGTCCTAGACTTTGGTATATAGTTTTGACACATCAAAACATCAATTTAAGGTGGGATTTCTACATCAACACCTAACAATTTCCCCCTTTTTGATTTTGTCAAAAGCATACCTCTATGTCTATCTAAGTCGACGAGAACATGCAGTTGATCTGAGTTTACAAAGTTTGTCTATCTAGTACTGCTAAGAACTGTGCTTCTTCTACACTTGACCAACTCTAAATGATCTTCCCCCTTAATGGGATAATAATTCTCAATTAATGATCAATCAAATTAGAGCAATAAGAGAGGAAAATGCTTATCACAATAGAACATGTGAATTTAGTCAGTCAAGAATCTAGGTAGGAGACAATGAGTAGTTGTCTTCAAATAACCAGTTTTTCACTTTTCACTAGATATGATCGATTACAAGTACATGAAAATCTTTAAAATTGTGGTAATATAGGAAGACTTACAAAACAGATAAAAACAATAATCCATAACATTTGTACTACTCCTTTTTCTTGTCTTGATCTTTGTCCTTCTCCCTTTCTTGATTCGAGGAATCTGCATCTTTTGGCTTTGAGGAGGTTGCGGCAGTCGTGGGAAGCGGACCAGCTTGCGCCTTAAGAGTTGCGGTTACTTCTGAGAAGTATTTCCAATCTTGTTATCTGGAAGCTATTAGTGCTTCCAACTTCATTGTTATATCTTCATCCCGCTTCCTGCACTCTTCTTCTTGCTTTCTATATTCCTCATCTCGCCTTCTCTGTTCCTCTTCTCAATTTCTCTGTTCATCTTCTTGCTTTCTCTGATCCTCTTCTTGCCTTCGATCTATCAATGTCAACTGCAGCTTCAAGGTCTCATCCCTTCTCTCTTCCCCCTTTTTGACAATATCATACATAATAGCCATACGCTGATCCATTCGCTGATCAATCTCTCGTGACAGAGCATTGTAGGGTAGAAGGGTTGCTACGACAGAAATAGGATCGGGAGACATGGTTCCGTCAACTATAGCGAGTGCTCTAGAGTTTCATGGGTTTGACTCTGAGATGTAGCAGTGGAAAACGCAGGTGGAGGAGGGGCTCTGCTTGTTGCTGCTTCTTCCTCCTTGTCCTTTGTTGCTGCTGCTGTTGTATCATTTCTTGCCTTTTCAGCAGCGGTCTCTTCCTCTGCCTTTCGATGTTCCTCAGCAACTACTGCTTCTTTCTCTTTTTCTTTCAGTTCAGCAGTTGCTTCTGCTTCTTGCTTCCTTTTGATCTCGGCAGCTTCTTCCTCTTGCTATCTTTTGAGTTCAGCTGTTGCTTCTTCCTCTTTCTTTCGTTTAAGCTCACTAGCTTCCTCTTCTTGTTGTGTCTTGAGTTCAGTTGCTACCTTTGCTTCTTGCTACTTACGTTCGGATTCCTCATTCAGTGCCTTTATTTGCCTTTCTTCTTCTAGTGCTAGAAGGGCCTTTCTTTAAGAGTAAGCTCGTACAAGTTGGTAGCGATGAACAAATCTAATTTGCAAGAAACATATAGCCAGTGCTCTCACAACTAGAATCTCCAATGTACGAGTAGCAGTGATGGTATAGGTTAAGATTTGAGACAATCGAATAGCTTGAGTTAGATCAACCCTCTCTTCTCTCCTGAGTCTCTCTTGTTCCTCTTTTCATAGTCTCTCCATCTCCTGTTCTTCTTCATTTTCAAGTTCTAGGAGTTCCAGTTGGATTTCATCGGTCTGTGAATTCAGCCATATTTGTAGATGTTGTACCTTCACAAGCTTCGCAACATTCTCATATATCCTACGTCGAACATACTCGAGGTATGTTTCATCTGTTGTTCGTGTTGTAGTTGCTGAAAGACACAATCTTTTCGTAAGGAGTTCTGGTAATGTTTGTTGTTGGACATTTTGTTTAGCTGGTGCAGCTGCAGTTTTCAGAACTGGCTTATCTTGTACAACGATGATCGATTGAGAAGGTGGCTCTTGAATGGCAACAACTTCCACTTGCAGATTCTAATTGACAATTTCCTCAACTGGTACTTCAGAAACTGTTCCCCCTGTCTCTGGGGCCATCTGAGTGATCTGCTTTGGTGACGCGGGTGATGGTTGTTGAAATTTTGAAGTTGTGCTCCCAGAAGATGTTGAAGGAGTGAAAGGTTGTCGAGGAGGAGATTTGTTCTCTGAGTGAGACAGACATTGTAGGTCCACAATAGGCACTGTCCTGTCCCCTGTATTTCCTTCACGACATTCAACCTGCTTGCCTTTCTAACTCCTTTCTCTTTCTTCCTCCAACGTACGTGTAAGTACTAACCGCCTTCTTTTCTTATTTTCCGTTTGCGTCAAGATAGCTTCTGCTTGTACCGGTTTCTTAGTAGCAACTTGTGAATTGCAATCTTCAATAACATTCACCTCCAAATCTTCATCATCTTCCTGTTGATGTTCACGATCACCTCCTTTCACTGCTTTCCAATGGATCTTATCACTGTGAGGTAAGAAATCGGATGAGACTAGGCATTCACCTTCTTCCCTAAGACCGATCAATTGCTCTATTAAGTAACTGATTTTTAATCCAAAACCAACTCCGGATTTGAATCTGTTGGTCTCTCGAATGGTCTCATTCTTTCTATCATTCTCAAGAATACGCCCGAAAATGAATTCAACCCAGTTTCCACAAGGACCATCATCCAATACCATCTTAACAACATATTAAGGCTGACTTAGTTCCGAAAAGGATCATGCACTGCAGTAGAGCATCCTAAGTGTTATCTCACTCAGAGTCTTGTAAAGAGACCTCAATTCGAAAATCTTTGTCGACAAGTGGAATCTTTCTTTATGCTCGATTTGTTCTACACATTCCAATGTCTTTCCTTTGCTCCATCATCATTCTTCAAGTAGCTGGTGACGTTTTCACCAATTTTCGGTAGGCGGAAGAATTCGGCAATAATATCTACACTTATAACCATAGGAATCTTGTTGACCTTAGTTTTGAAAGATTTTCCACTTCTGTCAACATTAGCATTCTCATAGAATTCGGCGACGCGGTGAGACTTGAATTTATGAGGACGTAAATCTAGAAATTGTACTAGCTTCTCTTTGTATAGCTTGTCGTAAAGTCTCTCATAGAAACACAAGTAATCAAGTTCTTTCAGATTTAGAATCTTTTCTTTAAAGATTTGACTTATCCGGATGTCCTTGTCGGAGAGATTGGCAGCATCGACTATATCATTCGATAGGCACTTTAGTTCCTTATGAGTGCGTCCTTGAGCAGTAGCGCTTTTCCTTGATCTCCTTAATGCGCTCGAACCTTCGCCAGACGAAATCTTTCTTTTGCCCATAATATTGTCGGACAATGTGAGTAGATTGAAGATTCAAGATGAAGAGCAGAACAAATTTGAGAAGAGGCGATTGTAGAAATCAATTTAGGGTGATGAATGATCGTGGCGGGCTTAATCGAGGTTTTGATACAGTTAGATACATGGCTGAGATGAAATTCCACTTTATGTAATCTTCGGCTGTGATGAAGGCTGACGTAGAGAGCGTCTGTTCCTATTCTGTTGTGGCGTATGCGTAGCGCGTGATCGTGGCTACGTGTCCCCGCCTAATACGCTATGATTTTGTTTCCTTTACACTTTTGCGTCCAGCTGACTGCATAAAAAATCTACATCTTCCTCTAGAGGTCAGGGACACTTTTCCTTCGATCCTTTGTTGTGGAAAACTATTGTGACAGTTTTTTACTGTCAAGCAGGAAGACTAGTAAATCATCAAAACTGTTACGATAGTTTGGCGATATCATGATTATGCGCATCTTCAAACATAATTCTGAGAGACGTGGTCTTGAATCATGACCTTATCACTGATCTATGCACTCTTCAACGTACTGTCTGCTGATACGTGCTTAAAATGACCTATATTTTGATGTGTGCACATGCTTGTTTGTGGTTATTTTACTCCCGTATCATATATTTTTGTCGTATTTTGGTTGTGTTTTCGTGTTTTGTGTGTTTGATTTGTGTAGGATTGGTTTTGGGTATAAACAAGCATTTTTGGTGGAGTTTTGGAGGAAAATCGCACGTGTTTGGAGTTTGGAGAGCTCGACCGGCCGAGCGGGTTCAGGACCGGCTGAGCGGGGCATTCAGAGGGCTCGACCGGCCGAGCAGGTGCAGGACCGGCCGAGCTAGGCCGACAGAGAGCAGGCTCGGCCGAGCCATCTTCGACCGGCCGAGCCTGGGCGGTTTTCTCCTAATTTGTGGCGGTTTCCGGCTTCGATCGGGCGAGCCATACTTCAACTTGGCGATCTGAGGCCCTGTTTGCTTGCCTATAAAAGGGGAAAAGGCAGTTATTTGAAGGGCTTTTTGTCATTTTTCACGAGAGTTAGCTAGATTTTTTCCCTAGATTCCATTTTTCCATCACAATTCATCATAATCCTAGAGTATCTAGGAGATTAATCCATCAATCCTTGGAGGAGATTTGAAGATTCAAGGTGGTAGATCAAGGCAACCAAATCCAATTGGGGAAGATTTCAATATCTACTTTTCAATTTGTAATGGATTTAATTGAATTCCAACTTGTATTTGTACAATTGAAAGGTATGAAGTTCTAATTCCATTTGGATGTTGATTTGAATGAAGATGCATGAGGTTTAGGTTTGATTATTGTGTGTTTACCTTCCTCTTTGTGATTGAAGCATACTAGAGCTTGTTCCTATTCATCTAGATGTAGGTAATAGCCAGTTTAGATGATAATTGACACAATCATAGCAGCCAACACGCGGATAGGCGTGTCGTGAATAGCATGACTTCTTGTGCTCCTTGATCCAATCCTTGTGCGGAGATAGGACATAGGGCGATGATTTACGTGCTTTTAGGAGTGGTCTAGGATCCGATAACGTAGCTGTTTGAGGATTTTAGTATCATCTATGGTTGGTTCACCGTGACTGGGGATTGACTTGTGTAGGGTAAGAGTTCATACAATTAGGAATTAAAATGTGTTTACATCGATGATTTACCTAAGTTGATTGCATCCAAGTTCATCTCAACATCCTATCTTCCTAATTTGAGCATTTGTTTGTTTTGGTTTACCAAATTGTGAAAGGAATTGATTGAATGTCGATTGGTTGCTTGATTCATGTTTGTCATACGTTGTTAGCATAGGTTTACATTGCTTGCCTAGTTGATAAAAAAACTACTCAACGATTGATTTTGCCTAGCTATAAGACTTTGCCGTAGTATCTCGGTACTCTAGCGGGCGAAGCGGAGAAGAACCTGGATTTGATATTTTATTCTTTGTGTAGTTAAGAGTTTAATTCGATTGAACTTTTAGCCGCATCATCTGCGTGTCCACGTGTCCATAAGCAGTTGATCTATGTGAGTATCAAATAATCAATACTGACATCTCAGATCTTGAATTTGTTTGTGAAGCGTCATATCAGCATTATGAACCATCTCTTGTCTTGGACTGTGGCAGAAGATGGTGTCTATATATACCTTCTTCTTGCGAATAAGAGAATGCACTCAACCCATCTTTTCATACAATCCTTGAAATAACTTCTTCCTTCAAGAAAATTGCAATTCCTTCTCAGATTGAGATAATGAGGGGTAAAATATTAAACCGGACTGGATTGTTGGTGGAGTACTGGGAGACTCCTTCCATCCACAACTCTATCATGAGTGATCTGAGTAGGGAATCAGCTTTTGTCCATTGTGACTCGTCAGCCGTACAAATTTCATGATAAGGTGCTAAGTGTTATTATCGACAAGTGCTATGCGGCAGAGGGTAATGAGATACATGCCAACCTCCATGAGCAGGAGATATGCTGGTCGCCGGAGTCTTTCTCTCTTAGTTTTGGACTGCCTTATGGTATGAGGCCTTTGAAGGACTATCGAAAAGACAAGACAGCCCCGGAGTGGTACGCATGACAGAATTAGAGAGAGACTCCCGTAGACTTCCATCCAACAGTTTCTTCGAGTCACTTGGCGCTTCAATATTGAGTGATATTTGATATTATCAATCAAATAATGGTTGGAAATCCTTCATGGGTTATGGACTTCTCCCCGTCGGTGTGGAAAGCGATGATGGCTTTTGATGACGAAGCTGAAGTTGACTGGGCCTCCTTCATCTTTGATCGAGTGAGAAATGCCGTTGATAATCTACCAGCTCTCTCTGTTCATTATGGAATGCCCCTGAGTTGGCTTATTGAGCATCAGTTTCCAGTGTACACTCGAGGTGGCTGGTCCAACATCTTAGATTCAGATTTCTATCCGCCACGGCATTTTTCTATCGGCTGATCTCCTCTGCCTTCTTTTGAATCATTTCTTCTGCATTTTAATGGTTGTATACTTGGGGTGAACTGTCCCCCTTTGAGATTTCAGATAACATAACATGTACTTCTTATCATTTTATGAAATCTCCTTTCCTTATTAATCATCTGGAGACACAGTTTCTACAATAAGAGAAGCTTTCTGAACTGTACTCGTACTTCTCTTGGACATCACAGTACGCTTATGATCCTTGGAGTATCCTGCACCCTTGTGAATATTTTCCTTAGGATATGATGTTTAATCTGAAATTTGTACTCCTACAATCTGTCGTCTTTGCAGACTCTGACCCCTTTAAACTTCAGTAGATTTCAGACCTATTTGACACACGTTCCTTCGTGGGTGGCTTATCGTCGTTGTTGGGCATTGAATGCTTGCCTATTGACGTTGGATTTCGTGTCATGATAAGTCGTATCATTAAGATGCTTTATATCCTCCTCGAACATTGCAAAAGAGCGTCTATAAAAATCTTCATCAGCATCCTTGATGATTTACCAATCTAATATCCTTTCACTGAGCATAGACTAGAAAACTCTTTCAGAAAGATACGACTTCTCCTTCACCTCCTCCCTCTCCTCCAGCTTACACGATACCAAACGTCGTGGAAGAGATTGGAAAGATCTCCATTCGGAGAAATAAAATACTTGATAGAATTTGAATTCAAGCATATCATTGGAGAGCTCCATGTATCGATCAATGGTTGATGGGTCTTCTGTGAGCCAGTGGATTGGCCAGATTTGTAACCATTGAGCCTCATTGCTTCCATGAAGAGTTCCTCAGAATGTTTGCATACTACTCCACAGTTACTGAAGATGAGATTTTCTGTAATCTCAATGGAAGGGAGTTCCGCTGACTGCAGATCATTTTGCAGCAGAGTTTGGGCAATTTCGTCGTGGTAGAAGAATGCCTGTCATATCTTATCGAAACAAAGTGATAGCACCAGAGTGGTCCATATGGAAGGAATGGAGAAAGTGAAACATCTGTTTTCATCCAACTGCTCCAAGTGAACACCTCAGGCCTAACTGCATGTTGTCCTTTGATGTAATTAACCAGATGGTTGTCTGCAATCCTCCCCAAGAAACTAACTTCACACCAGCTGTCTGGAAGGCGATGATGGCGTTTGAACAACAAGGGGAGGTTGACTAGGCAGGGTTCATCTTTGATCGCCTGAAAATGGCCCTTTAAAATCTGCCAGAGGTTACTGTCCCTTATGGCATGCAGTTGAGCTGGATCTTGGAGAAGAGTATTCCTTATCTCAAGCATGATCCTTCAAGTATGGTTGGAACTGATTACTACCCTTCTCGTCCGATCAACTGGGCACTTATCCCTTGATAGACAGACAATTTTATCAGTAAATGTAATAGTTTCTTTTGTGTCAGTTGTCAAACTGTAGGGATGACTTGTCTCCTTGTATCCATTTCAATGAATGAGCTCTTATTTTCCCTGTGTCTTTGACAAACTACAAGCATTAACAAACTGTAACTGTCTTAATCACCATCTCTAACATGTACAGTTTGACTGTTTGTAACACTCAAATATCATCTCCTTCTCTCGAGATTCCATCAAACTCTAGAAGGCTTAGTTTGATGCATAGCTCTTTGAAACGAGCCTCAGGTAGTGGTTTGGTGAATATGTCCGCTAACTGGTCTTTAGTTCTAATATATTCCACCGAGACATCCTCCTTCTCAACATGATCTTGAATGAAATGATGGCGAATATCAATGTGCTTCATCCTGGAATGTAGAACTGGATTCTTCGAAATTGATGTTGCTATCACAGTAGATAAGAACTCATCTTGTATCTATTCCATAATCCTTAAGTTGCTGCTTTATCCAAAGCACTTGAGCACAATAGCTTGCTGTTGCTACATACTCTGCCTATGTTGTCGATGTAGCCACGAAATGATGTTTCTCGCTGAACCAGCTGATCAGTTTATGTCCTAAAAACTGACAAGTTCCACTTGTGCTCTTTCTGTCAATTCTGCAGCCTCCAAAATCTGAATCAGAGAATCCATTTAACATGATTCCATCAGTTTTGGGATACCAGATACCAAGATACTCTGTACTCTAGAGGTATCTTACAACTCTCTTTGCTGCTTCCATGTGTGACTTCTTAGGATTTGCCTGAAATCTTGCACATACACCCACGTCATAAGATATATCAGGTCAGCTGGCAGTTAGATACAATAGAGACCCAATTATTTCTCTGTAGGCTGTTGGATTGAGAGGTTCTCTTTCTTCATCGAGCGTGATCTGAGAACTGGTACTCATAGGAATCCTTAGTGACTTTGTCCTATCCGGACAAAATTTGTTGATTAGGTCTTGAGTATACTTCTTCTGACTTATAAAGATCCCCTCATGAGACTGATCAACTTGCAAACCAAGAAAGTATGTCATCTTGCCCATCATACTCATCTGAAATTTATTCTGCATCAGTTGGGCAAACTTCTCACATAACTTGATATTTTTGCTTCCGAAGATGATGTCGTCTACATAGATCTGAACAAGTAGGATGTCCTCTCCATCCTTTATCTTGAATAGTGTTCAATCTATAACACCTTTTTCAAATCCACTTTAGAGCAGAAATTGTGAGAGAGTTTCATACCATGTTCAAGGTGCTTGCTTCAATCCATATAAAGCTTTTCTCAGCTTGTAGACTTGATTTCCTTGCTCGAAACCTGGGGGTTGTTTGATGTAGACTTCTTCCTTCAATTCGCCATTGAAGAAGGCACTCTTCACATCCATATGAAGAATTGTGAAGTTGTGGTAGCCTGCTTACTCCAGGAGTAGCCGAATAGCTTCCAGTTTGGCAACTGGTGCAAATTTCCTATCAAAGTCTATCCCTTCGCATTGTGCGTATCCCTTGCAACCAATCTTGCCTTATTTCGAACAATGGTACCAGTCTTATCTCTTTTATTCTTAAAGATCCACTTGTTACCAATCACAGACTGATGTGTAGGTCGATCCACCAGATACCACACATTGTTGCGAGTGAACTCATTTAGTTCTTCCTGCATCGCATTTATCCAGTCTGTTGATTGAAGAGCTTTTTTAATCTTCATTGGTTTGATCTGAGATAAGAAGCGAGACATCAGTGTTGTACCTTGTCTGGTTCGAACAGGATTTCTAATATCATCGAGGATGGCTTCTTTGGGATGATCTCTTAGCCAACTAGGCTTTTTCACAGGTACAGCTTCAGCATGAGCAGCTGGGTTCTCAGAAGCTTCAGGATGTTCCTCTTGAGATGGTTCAGTACCAGATTCTGGAACTATTTCTTCTTCTTCTTCAAAAACTCCTTCATCTTCTTGTTCTGGAACATCTTTATCTCCTTGTCCTAGAACTGTATTCTGATCAGCATCTGGATTCTGACCAGCAGTTGGTTCGCCAGCTGATTTTGCTTCCTTAGCATCCTCAAGGTTAACTTCATTTGTATCAGCTTGCTCTGCTTCCAAGACCGCTCTTTGTGCTTCAGGGGGCTTCTTTTCACCCGGATCTTCAATGTTTATGGTCTTTAAGGCCTCAGCGATGGCATTTGCATCATCGGCCCTATCGGCTGCTTGGAGTTCAGCCGAGGCAACTGGAGCCTCAGGGATATCATTCATAGATCTAATCAGAGGAACTGTTTGATTATGATTAAGATCGCTCTTAGGTTCCTCATTGACATCCTTGATCTCATGATTCCCCAGACTCAGTTCTTGAAGTGTCCTGCGCACTAAAGTAGCTCATCAAAAACAACATGACATGCTATTTCCACAAGCTGGGTTGTGTTGTTGAATACCCTATATCCTTTATATGAAGGATGTCCATACCCGAGGAACACATCTTCATCAGCCTTTGGGCTGAAGGTATTTAACTTAAACATCCCATTATTGTGAATATAACATGAAGAACCGAATGCATGAAGATGAGCTATAGAAGGCTTACGACCATTGTAGATCTCGTAGGGTATCTTGTGCAACCGCGTGTTGAATGCACTCCTATTCTGTGTGTAGCAGGCTGTCATTAAGGATTCTCCCCAAAATCATTTTCCAAGGTCGGTATCTGCCATCATGGTTCTCACTGCTTCTTTGAGTGTTCTGTTTCTTCGCTCAGCAATACCATTTTGTTGAGGAGTTCTTGGAGCAGATTTCTCATGTCCAATTCCAATTTCAACACAGAAAACCATAAGAGGTCCATTGCAAAATCATGTCCCATTGTCTAATCTTATCCTCTTAACTTTCACTCCTTTGTCATTCTGAAGGCGTGTGATCAGTTCTGGTAGCTGAACTTTGACTTCGTCCTTGGATTTGAGCAGCACCACCCACGTGTATCTTGAGTAATCATCAATAACCACCAATGTGTATCTTTTTTTCAATTTTGGGTGGGGTAACTGGACGAAATAGATCCATGTGGAGTAGTTACAAGATCCTTTCAGTGCTTGCCGTAACTGGTCTATTCTTGAAGGAGGCTTTCGTCTGTTTCTCGAGCTGGCACAATTTACACCCTCCTTATTTCTGGAACTTCTTCTGTGGTATTACTTCAACTAGATTATGCTTCGCCAGATGTTGGATCGAGTTGAAGTTCAGATGGCTAAGTCTCTTGTGACACATCTAGTTTATTCCTTCTGAGGAACTGAGTGCTATGAGGCATGACCCACTTTCTCCACTGGACCAATCTACAGTGTAGAGACCTCCTCTTCTGATCCTTCTGATTATGGTCTTGTGCGTCACTTTGTCTATTATATGGCATTCTGATTCTTCAAATCTGACAATGTATCCATTTTCACTCAGTTGGCTTATACTAAGAAGATTGTGCTTCAGATTTGTGACCAAAGATACGTTCTGAATGATAATTCCATTGTGTTCCATGCATCCATTCCCAATCACTTGTCCCGTGGCCTTGTTCCCAAAATTGACTGATGCTCTTTCGTACATTTTGAGGTTCTTGATTAGATCCTTTTCTCCTGTCATATGAGTCGAGCATCCGCTGTCTAAAATCCATGTTTTCCCTTCTTTCGAGAAGTCAACCTCTGCAACACAGAAAAATTATTTAGGTCCCTGAATCTTTTCGGGTCCTTCAAGGTCAGTCATGTGGATCCAACCTTTTGGTATCCACACTTGTTTCACTCTTACAGTTCGTGAAACTAAATCACTTTTCTGTGATTTATCTACCTTTCTTCTAGAGAGGTGTGTGCTGTTTGAGTACATGTTATGTAAAATTGTGGTGTGTGAACTCTTCCTGAAACGACTATTATGGAAAGAGTCTCAAAAAACTATTCTCGGGTGTGTAGCCATCACAGTCTTTTGAGAGTGGAACTGTCTCGCCTTAGGCCTCGAATGGGTGTTCCCCCTATTCGGATGACTATTATGATAGAACTTTGGTCTATCATGACTTCTCGGATTTCTATCCGGTTGTCGAACAGACTTCCTTGCAACATTTACATGTTGCTTAGTCCTTGTTGGTAAGACTGGATTCCTTGCATATGAAACACTATGCTTATCAAGTTTTGAGGAAGAGTCATTTCTCCTCTTGACAGTTGGTTTGGATAGTTTTTTAACTGTGTCATCATACTGTCGAGGTGCCAGTTTAGGGTCAGTTTTTTACCAGCATCTGGTCTTGACACCTTGCTTTACTGGTTCTTTGAGAATGTCATTTCCTTTCCCAACCATATGACCTAGACTAAGATTGGCTTTGACAGAGCGCAAGGGTGTTTTCTTAGTCCCAGATGTGAATGCATGCTTGTTCATAGATGTTTCATATTGAGATTCTGAAAATCCGATTCCACGTTTATCAAAATATTGTTTTTGAACATTCAAAATTTCATCTAATTTCTTAGAACTCTTTTTGAAAGTACATTCGCACTTGACAGGTTCGGTTTTCTTCAAGGAATCACATTCTTTTGAAATACTTTCAAAATCTTTAAGAAGTTTTGAATGTTCCTCCTTGAGTTTTTCTAGTTCCTCACTGATCCACCTCATTCTTTCGATTTCATTGGTCAAAACTGAAATTTTTTATTTCGGTGAGGCATTTTCACTAATCACTTTATCTTTAATTTCATAAAAATTTTCAAATTCTTTGATAATATTTTTAAAAGTGATGTCTTCTGAGCTTGAATGACATGGTTCAGAGTTATCATCAAAGCAAATAGATGTACTAGATGAGGGCAGATTAGTTGTTACCAGAATTTCGCAGTTTGAAGCGCTTTCTTCTTCATCATCGGTAACGTCTCCATCAATTGCTGCCATGAAGGCAAGGAATGCTTCCTCATCTCTTTCATCCTCAGACGTGTAGTATCCATCATCATGGTCCGGTACGTCTGGCACTTTGGTTCTTGTGATAATTGTTTGGGCAACAGCTTTGGATGTTCTCAATTCGAACACCTTCTTCAATCTGTCTCTCTCCTCCAGAGAGACTAGAGGACATTCATATTTCAGATGATCTGGAGAGTTGCACTCATAACATGCGTGTGGCTCTCTCTTCGTGAACCTTTGCTCGCTGGATTGTGTTTCCTTTTCCTTTCCTTTTGCCTTCTCAAGAAGTATGGTCAGGTTCCTCCGTTATTCCTCCAGTTTGGCAACTGACAGTTCAGTTTCCTTCTTCTGAACTGTGTTAGAGGTGTCCTTCGCTGGTGAGGATTGATAGGCAGTTTTCTCGAAGTAAACTGGCCTTTTTGAACGCCTTTGGAAGTCTCTCTTCACAAAAAATGTTGCATGACCATCAGCTGTTGAATTTGGGGTTCGAACAACTTCATTTTTGTTTACCATCTGGATGTCCCATTCATGGGCTTGAAGTTCGGAAAATAGTTCTTTGGTGGCCATTTTGGAGAGATCAATGGTTTTCAAACTGGTGGTTTTAACAAACCAATCTTCCTTCGGCAGTCTTGAAAGAATTTTGGCATTCATATCTGCCACTTTTTCTTCTCTTCTTAGGTTCTTCATTTCACTAACGATGGTATTAAATCTTGCTTCCATCGATTTGATTGTCTCGCGATTCATATTTCTCCGTGATGACCTGCTTCTTGTTGCGCTTCATCACTTCTGTTTCTTTGGTGAGATCGTTGATCCAATCCCAAAGTTCCTTGGCCGTGTTGTTCTCTACGGCTGTGTCCTGGAGGGAATCTGGGAGGGATTGTATGATCATTTCCTGTGCGACAAAATCGACCTGATGACGTTTCTTGTCCTCAAATGTCCAATCCTCCATTGGTTTGTCTATCAACTTGATACCACCTGGATCCTCTCCTGCCGCAAGGTGAACTTTAGGCATCTGAATCTTCATAGGTCCATTCTTCATAACTTCATCCATCTCTGGATGTTGAGCTTTTAGTTGAATGAGACACTTCTTCTTCCATAGTTCAGACTTCTCTGGGTTGTACTTGGGAAGGCTAGGATAACTCATCATTCTCTTAAGATAATCTGCTCGCTAATCATACTAGACAAATAGTTAGAGTGTAGGGAAGTATGGATCCGGGCTTAAGCGACTCAAAATAGGACAGTCTAGAAAGACCGACCTGCACTGATACCACTTGTTGGTCCCAGATTAGAGTACGTATAATGTGCAGCGGAATTATTAAAACAGTTATATACACTCTAATTTGCAGGCAGCTCAGTTTCTTATCAACTCAGTTTATATGTGACAGCTTTAGAAACACAGTTTATGTTATCCTGTAGTTTAGATTAAACGTTTTGCAGTTATACACTTCAACACTTTAAGACAAATGTTGAAGGTTTCAAGATATAATTGAAAACTATAAGATGCGCAGAGTAAATGAAAACTGTAAACGACATAGGATATTTATAGTGGTTCGGAGCCTTAAGTCCTACGTACACTCTTCGGATACCAGATCTGGAAATTCACTAAGTTATGAAGATACAGTCCTCGCAATCTATAGCCAATTTCTGTAGAGACCTCCATCCACAACACATAGGATCACTCGCCCAGGTGGTTGTACTTCACTCCTTCTTCAGTTCGTCGAAGGCTCTGCGTCTTCTCTGTAAACTGGCAGTCGTCAAAGTTAGATTGAGGACAAACCTCCTTTTTCCTTCTTCGGTACGATGGATGGTTGAGTTCTTCCCAGAACGTACACTGGTTGGCAATTGCCCGTAATAACCTGTTCTTCCATTGCAAGATCAGGCTGTTGTGTTCTTACTCTGAAAGTAAGAAGACCAAGTCAGTAGATTAAGTCAGCAAACTTAATCCTCGTGTACTCAAGGTCACACAGTGAGTCTCCAAATATTCTTTAAGCAATGAATGCCTCGTGTTCAATAAATAAACCACGGTATTAATGTCTTCTCACTTGAGAGCGTTTAATCCTTGAGCTTTAATTTCAACAGAGAGGCAATGAATGTGTCGGAGACTCAAAGATGCGAAGGTTTTCAGAGGAGCGAAGGTTTTTATGTCTCTGTTGTTCTTGCTATTTATAGGTGGGAAACCAAAAAATAGCCGGTAGAGACATTTTGAAGGATGTCCAATCATATTCCATCCTTTTCTGAAAAAGTTGCATGTTTCTCTGCTTTTTTTGCAACACTGTCCTGATTTGCAGGGCAGTTTGTACCTTATGTGTCAGACGCCGAACAACGTTGTACGCCAGTCGCAACTGAGTGTCTGACTATCTTTTATCATTGACTTCCTTAGAGTTCTTCTGCGACTGACCGGCATCTTGCTATGTGCGCATTCCTTGACGTGAAACTGTCCTGGTCTGAAATTGTGGGCGCCTCTCGATAGTTTCTTTGTAAACACTGTATTCACAGTTCTGTTTGAATATCCAAGCCTTGACAGGAAAAACTGTCTGCGCAGCTTTTTGTACCCTCTGCTTTGCTCTGCTTCTCTTCATCCTTTATGCTTGACAGTTATCTTATCTGAATGGCGTCTTCTTCATAATTGTTTCACAGTTTTGATGAATCTCTTATCCTGGACTATTACAACCCGATCATCCTATACAAGAATTACATGAGGTAATAACTCTAAGTCCTAGACTTTGGTATATAGTTTTGACACATCAAAACATCAATTTACGGTGGGATTTCTACATCAACACCTAACATAAAGGAATCGACTTTGATAAAACTTTTGCTCTAGTCCAGACTTGAAGCTATTCGATTGTTTCTTTCTTATGCCACCCACAATAACTTCACAGTTTTTCAAATGGACGTGAAGAGTGTATTTTTGAATGGGGAGCTCAAGGAAGAAGTAATGTAGAATAGCCCCCTGGCTTTGAAGAAGAAAATCAAGTTTACAAATTGAGGAAAGCTCTCTATGGGTTAAAGCAGGCACCCAGAGCTCGGTATGAGACGTTGTCTCAGTTTCTCCTCAAGAATGATTTCCAAAAAGGGAAAATCGACACAACGCTATTTAGGAATTAGGATGGATCAGACATCCTTCTAGTGCAGATCTACTTCGATGATATTATATTTGGATGCAGAAACTTGAAGATGTGCAAAAAGTTTGCCCAACTTATGCAAAGCAACTTCCAGATGAACATGATGGGTAAAATTACTTACTTTTGGGGTCTTCAAGTTAAGAATCTTCATCAACCATAAGAAGTACACCAAGGACTTGATCAACAAGTTCTGTCCAAAGAAGACCAAGCCCATGAGGATTCCAATGAGCCCAAGTGCTCAAATTAATCTTGATGAAGAAGGCGAAGCAGTCAACCGAACTATGTATAGAGGCATTATTGGGTCACTCCTATACTTAACTACAAGTAGACTAGATATTTCCTATTCAGTTGGAGTATGTGCGCAGTTTCAAGCCAATCCTAAGAAGTCGCACATGGAGGTTGCAAGAAGAATAGTCAAATACCTCAAAGGGACAAAGTCACTAGGTATTTGGTATCCAAAAACTGACGAGCTTACTCTAAATGCTTATTTAGATTTAGATTTTGGTGGATGCAGAATCGAAAAAAAGAGCACAAGTGGAACGTGTAAGTTTCTAGGTCACAAGCTTGTAAGTTGGTTCAGCAAGAAACAACACTCAGTTGCCACGTTTACAACCGAAGCTGATTATGCTGTTGCCGCAAGCTTCTGTGCTCAAGTGCTTTGGATCAATAAACAACTGCTCGACTATGAAGTCAAAACTGGGTGTGTGCCTCTCTATTGTGATAATAGTAGTGCAATGTGCATCACAAAGAACCCAGTTCATCATTCCAGAACCAAGCACATCGACATAAGGTACCACTTCATCAGAGATCATGTCGAGAAGAAAGATGTGTCCGTAGAGTACATCTGAACTAAAGATCAACTAGCGGACATCTTCACCAAACCCCTCCCAGGGTCCAGATTCAAGGAGCTTTGCATCAAACTTGGTCTATTGGAGATCGACGAGATCCTTATTGAAGAGGAGTGAACGCTGAATAAAAATGAGTCCGAGCTCTCAGTTTTTGCTTAAGGAAAGATCGGTTGTTGATTAAAACTGATTTCAAACTCTCAGTTTTAGAGACTTGGTAGTCAATCAGCATGAAGACTTCATACTTAGCCAATCGTTGAAGAATTCCCTTTCAAGTGGTTTCTACGCAACATAGTATGGAGCTCTTCACATGCCCAAGAGCAAAAGAAATGTTACCAGAAGCATCCAACAGAAGTCGAAACTTACATCAACTAAGTTTCCATTGTCTTGCTGAAGAAAACCAAGTTTTGGTTTTGACACTTAGAATATCTTTGAAGGATGGATGCGGATTTAAACTAAGTTCCAACTCTTAGTTTAGAAACTGACTCTTAGTTAGTTCAGAAATTTGAAAGGCGGGATTTTGAATTCGAAAGGCGATCGCATCGGTTACCACACTATTAATGTGTATCTTGCATCGATGAATCAGGATTTGACACGTCGATAGTCTCTTCCCACGAGGCTCCAGTCAAATCGTAAAATGTGCATCGCGAGGCAACGTATCCCAATCGGCGCCAAAAATCAAGAACTAGAAGGTCATATGGTACATTTACTTAATTTTCAATTACTTTTTCTCTCTGCTATAAATAGGGTTCATCTATTTCCTTTGTGAAACACTTTCTCCTTTCTCTATTGTCGAACCCTTCCTTCCGAGTTTATACTTCGTCTTCAACAAAAACTTTCCTTCGATATGCCAAAATGGCAAAAGAGCCTAAGCTACTGATCACTGCAAAATTCGCAGATTAATTGCAAATACAGTGGCAAATAAATTTATAAAGATACCCAAAGGTAGTCGAACCCAGAGGAATTGTGCAACAAAAATATCCCATATACTAATTATAGTTTTCAGATTTATTGTTTGAGTAAATTAGAAATTGGGTTTTGTTTTTGGAAAATAAAGATGACAAGATTGAAATTTAAAGGGTTTTAAAAACAATAATAAAAAAACAAATTATAGGGCAAATAATCAATCAGAATACATGACAAATCAATCAACTCTACAATAGTGGGAAAATAAATAGAATACTACCCTCCATCCCACTTCAATTGTCCCGATTTCCTTTTTCGTCTGTCCCATTTAATTGTCCCCTTACCTAAAATAGAAATTGATTACCCACTTAATAAAATACTAATCTCCTCTATCACCACTCGCATTGGTTATTGTGTCAAATCCCAAGGGGATAAATAAACCGGGACGGAGGTAGTATTAAAATTCCTTGGTTGGACAATTTTAATCTAGGTTACTAACATGTGACTGTATATGCTTGGTTGGCCTCAAGAACACAATAATAATTAACCACAATAAAAATATAAGATTTAATCCCTACAATCAATTATCTTCCTTTTGAGACAGAAAATCAATTATATTCAATTCCTCTTCCTATTATTAATTTTCTCCTTTCGGTCTTTCAATTAACAACTATGAATAAAGAATCAATTTCATCTCTCAATCCATCATCAATTATATATTCTATCAATTAAATCAGGAATTGAAACCATGCAATTTTGAGTTGATTAATCTGACATGCAAACATGATTAATTACACATAGCCCTAGAACCCGCTAGGGTTTCTAGCCGCTCATGATGGAAAGAAACACAAGAAACAATTTATTAAATTGCATAATAAAAACTTAAAATAAAAAGTAAAGGTTGAATCCTCTCCAAAATAATTAAATCTCCAAAAACTTCAACACTCCAAGAGAAAAACTAAGAGAAGATCAAGGGAAGTACTCTCAAAACTCGAGCAAAACAAGTATTTATAAAGGTAGAGGTGTATAAATTGGGATCTAGGGCAAAAAATATGATTTAACCATAAAAATCTCAATTTTTCCTTTTTCTGAGTCTGTCTCGGTCGACACGGAGCTTGCGTCGGTCGATGCAGATCCCCTTGCATCGGTCGACGTGGACTTCAAATCGGTCGAGACAGAGACCTTTTTCCCCCTTTCGATCCTTATGCGCAGTCTCACGGTTTTGGCCAGAACTTTCATTCCTGAACTCCGATTGACCTGATTCCAGTTGCATTGGGAAGCTAACTCAAATATCTTTCCATTTCTATGCTCCATTAGCTCAGATTCCATGCGTGAAAGAAGACGTGACTGTTTCTTTGCACATATGCTACTTTCGGTACAAGTTTCCATTGAATTCGGCCTAAAACCTGTAAAAACACACCATGGCAAGCATAATACCCCATAAACTCAACTCATGATCAAATATACAAATAAATTCAATAAAACTAAATAAAATACTTGAAAATAATAAGATAAGTGAGTCAAAATCCGAGCTTGTCAAACCCCCTAAACTTGAACGTTGATTGTGCTCAATCAATAGGTAAGAAAGAAATCAAAAGATCATGTAGTTAAATTGCAATGCCTCACAAGATTCATCACAATCAAGAATCAAAAATCCACTCACACAAACAATTTGAAAGAGATAGACAAACCATCAACTGGGGAAGAACTCACAGGAAGTGTATCGCTCAACTCTCAAGTGTTTAAGGATAAGATGAAAGCACTCAACACATGTATGAAGAAATTTCTACAATAGGCTTGCAAATTCTCTAATATCTCCACTGCTAGAATGTGCACACAAGTATTGGATCAAAAAGGACTTTCAAAAGGTTGTAATGTAGGCTTTTTGTGGCAAGGTAGAGAATTTGGTCAAGTGACTAAAATTCATCAAGCCGGCCGACTCATCAAAATAAAAGCACTCTCTAACATCATCATCTCATCTCCTTAGATACATCAACACTCAACTCTTCTCTTTTCTTCCTCTTTTTTTTTTTCTTTCATTCCTAGCTCTTTTGAATCCCTTATACCCTTCAATAGTTTACACACATATTTGTTTCTCTTTTTTTTTTTCATAGGGCTTATGAGAATTCTAATTTTGTTTGAGCTATTTAACACCCAACTTTGTACCAACCACTAATTTGATATTTCTTATCTCCAAATCACATCAATCTACCCCATCAAACCACAACTCAAGACACGAGCGAAACCAGCACATTCATAAGCTCATAGACAAGGAAAGAATTGTAAAGGCTCAACGTGGCTAACTAGGGATAATTTAATTGTGAAGGGACAATGTATAAGATATTGGGTTAACAAAGATGGCCTAATATCATCTCCTAAACTTGTGCACACTATGCAGTCTTGAAACAGAAAATAAGCAAGTTCTAGAGAAATAAAAACATACATGAGAATCTCACATCAAATGAATATAGAGCTCAAAAATCTCACACAAGGGTTTATATTTTCTTCCACGATCAACTTCAAATCAACTCAATCATGATGCATGTGCAAGTTTCAAATCAATCCTATCATGCGGTATTCTACTTTCATAGGCAATTAACCTAAGTCACAATCAATTCAACTCAACCATCAATCGATTCTATCTCACATTCTCAGTGGGTTTGCATCAAAGCTCGAAAATTTTCTCACAAAATAGCATAAATAAAAAAAAACTAGATAGAAATTTAAATGCATAAAGCGGAATAAATAAAAGATAGAATGTTCCATCTCTTTTCCACATCCCCCAAACTTATTTCCAACTCAAAGAGTGGAAAAATTTGAAAATCAGACAAGAGAGAGAACGGTACCTGGTAGTTAATCTCATACATCAACTTTTTATCCCGGAACCTTCGGAAATTGCTTGGTATGAATTCTTTTGCTTCTGGCACTTTGCATCGACCAATGCGGGCTTTGCATCAGTCGACGTGGAGCCTGCTTGTCGATCCTCATGTCGGGTTGAAGTGCAACACGTCGAGCTACTCTGCATCGACCGACGCCCGGCCTGCATCGGTCGAAACAGAGCATTGTTCTGAATTTATTTATTTTTTTCAAAAATAAAAAATAGAACAATTTGAAAAACAAAGACAAAAAATTGAAAACAAATTGCTAAAACAAAAATAACAAGGAATTGGAAAGGAAAGCAAGTAAAAATTGGGTTACCTCCCAACAAGTGCTTCATTTAACGTCGCGGCTCGACGATACCTCAAATCACCATGCCCACGGGGGTCGGGTCCAAACTCTCCGTCCTTTTGCATCCACCATGTAGACTTTGCGGTCTTGAATGACAGTATTGAGCTCGAAAAGGGATGGCTTAGTTGATAATTTCACTAACCCGTTTCTTTGCTCCCATTCAATGGCAGCTTGCTCCTTCAACTCATCTTCAGAATCTTCAACTGAGGTGATCCGGTTGCACTCCGACTGCTGCCGGCTTTTGTCGATCATGAAGGTGATCTTTTCATCATTGGCATGAAGGGTGATCTCTCCTCCTCGGCAATCGATCAATGCAACACTGGTGTCCGAAAATTCTCGTCCCAAGATCAACGGCATATTGCAGTCTTCCTTCATGTCAAGCACTACAAAATCTGCAGGAAAAACTAGATAACCCACACGAATGAGAACATCCTCGAGTATACCTTTGGGGCGAGACACAGATCGGTCTACCATTTGCAGAATAATTGTAGT
Organism: Plectranthus barbatus; assembly: GCA_026898455.1. Taxonomy (NCBI): domain Eukaryota; kingdom Viridiplantae; phylum Streptophyta; class Magnoliopsida; order Lamiales; family Lamiaceae; genus Plectranthus; species Plectranthus barbatus. The sequence goes on along the minus strand of JAPKLW010002362.1, from coordinate 53,499 downwards.
CGGCCTCAGTTCTCCAATGTTGAGGCGCTTGAAGATGCAATATGGCATAAGATTGATGCTGGCACAAGTGTTGCACAACACCCTTTGGAACTCTATCCCCCCAATCTCGACTGGAATCGAGAAAAAACCTGGATCACTCCTCTTGATTTGCACTTGCTTTTGAAGTAGCAAGCTGCAGTGCTCATGTAACTTCACAGTTGAATTCTCCATGAACTGCTTCTTCCCACTCATCAACTTTCGGAGGTACTTCATGTAACCCCGGATCTCCCTCAAAGCTTCAATCAGTGGTATGTTGATGCTGACTTTCTTTAAGTTCTCCGCAAAACCTAGTAAACTTTGAGTCTTCCTTCTGCTTAGCAAACCTCTGAGGGAAGGGCATCGGAGGAAAAGGATCTTCTTTTTCATTAGCACAACTGCCTTAGAGAACCTTTTGTTTTGACCGATTTGAAGCTATCTCGGCCGACGTCCCTGGTGGAACTCGCATCGACCAACAGAAGGCTACATCGGTCGACGTGCCTCTATCGCTTGAAACTTCTGCATGTCGACCCCTTGCATTGGCCGATGCAGGATGCATGTCGATCGACATCTGCACTTCGCTCGACTTTCCCTTGTGTGCTCTACGTCAACCGATGCAGGATGTGTGTCGATCAAAACAGAGGCATCCCACGCGGGATTCTCCTCTTCTTCTCCCCCAAACTTGTCTAAAATCATCCCAGGACCTTTGTAGCTCGTGCCAGACCTCAAAGTAACTGCCTTGTACTCCTTCTGATTCTTCAAATTCACCTCGGTAGTGCCCAGAAGTTTTCCTTGCTTGTGCTGGACTCTAATAATGCTAGCAATCTGGCTGACTTGGGTTTCAAGCATCTGAACATGTTTGCCAACTCGATCAAACTTTGTGTGCATTCCAGCTACTTCCTGCTCAATCTTTCCAACTCGATAATTCGAGGCTTTGATGTACTTGGCCAACACCTCATCCAGACTCTCCTTCTCAATTTCCTTGACTTGAGGCCTCCTCAGGTTTGACCACTTTTGAGTGTGCATGGCCATCTTCTTGAAAAGTTTGAGGGCTTTCTCAGGAGACTTGCTCATCAAAGAACCTCCAACTGCATTATTCACAGATTCTTGAGTCTTTTCGTTCATTCCCCGGTAGAAGATGTGTGCCTACTCCTCGGTATCGACTCCATGTCCGGGGCAGCTCCTCAACAAATCATTGAATCTGCTCCAGGCCTCGAACAAGGACTTATCAATCTTCTGATAGAATTGCAAAATTTCCATCTTCTTTTGGATGATCACAGACGGCGGGAAGTAGGCAGAGAGAAACTCTGCTCGGAGATCAGCCCAAGTCCTGATGCTGCTGCAGTCCAGAGCTGTAAACCACGTCCGAGCCTGATCCCGAAGTGAGAAGGGGAACAAGCGTAGACGGATCACGTCCTGAGTAACTCCATTTTTCTTGACAATCTCACACACCTCCACAAATATTCGGAGGTGCGTGTATGGATCCTCCACAGCTCGGACACCAAATTGGTTCTGCTGAACCATCTGAATGAGACCGGTTTTGAGTTCAAAGTTATTGACATTTATATCAATAACAAATCCCTCATTATCGGGCTGCGGTCTGTACCTCCTCGCCATGGCATTGGGATCCTCATCCTCGGAGTCCTCTATGAGCCTTCTTTCTCTTTATTGCTCAATTTGTCTCCTTGCAGCCTCTGCTCTTTCAGCTTCTCTTTCTATCATCAGCTGCTTGACCGATTCCCGCATCTGATTCATCTCTTGGACCAGCAGTAGGGCACTCTCTGTTGAAATTTGGGTGTCCGGGTCTTCCAAAGGTGGCATCTCATGATCATATTCCTCCTTCCGGTTGTGTGGTGGATTCATCTCAGTGATTTTGTTGTTTTTATTCTTGTATGTGTCCTCCTGGTTGTTGCTTCAATTTCTGAATCAAAGTCTTCGAGTGGTTTCCCTTGGGCCCTTGTGTTCAAGCAAAATCTGAGAAAACAGACAAAAAATAGAAAAATCAAATTTGCGTCGATCGAAATGAGATGTGTGTCGACCGACGTGAAACAATCTGTGTCAACCAACGCGGCACGTGAGTCGGTCGAAATAGAACACAAATTCACACACCAAACACATGCACACATATAGAATATAAATAAAGTAAAAATAAAAACTCAATCCAAATAATCTTTTAAAAAATAGTAACGAGATAAAATCTAACAATCACCCGACAACGATGCCAATTTGATCACTGCAAAATTCGCAGATTAATTGCAAATACAGTGGCAAATAAATTTATGATACCCTAAGGTAGTCAAACCCAGAGGAATTGTGCAACGAAAATATCTCATTTAATAACTATAGTTTTCAGATTTATTGTTTGAGTAAATTAGAAATTGGGTTTTAGTTTTGGAAAATAAAGATGACAAGACTAAAATTTAAAGGGTTTTAAAAACAATAATAAAGAACACAGATTCTAGGGCAAATAATAAATCGGAATACATGCCAAATCAATCAACTCTACAATAGTGGGAAAACAAATAAAATATTAAAATTCCTTGGTTGGGCAATTTTAACCTAGGTTACTATCATGTGACGGTATTGATGGGTTTTGTATACTGAAAGCATTTATTATAATGAGTATACAACAGTTTATTTCTCCTATCTGTTAACAATCTTACATGTATGAACAATGGTATCCTCTTGTCTCACTGATAGGGACGATCATACGGCGTGTTGTAGATCGCAGAAGACAGTATGATCACTTGACCTAGTAAGACATAAACCTGATCACAGCCGAGACAGCGTTTGACGATACGTCTGTCCTGATGGCTGCGGCATTGTCGGAATAAGTAGTCTGTCTTGGTTACTTGACATGCTGGTACGCAGAGGTGGCGTATTGATGGACCGCGGTGAGATGTATTCATCTGTATGACATCAGAGAATACAAGATCTCGTTATATTGATTGAGTCCTAACCCTAACGAATGTTCAAGGGTTTGCACGGGTTGACTGTTGCTTTAACTTGCCATGGTGGAGAGCCTAAGTAACGTGCTCGTATATCCGCATCTTGGGTAACAGCAGTTCATGTAGTACTGCCTGAGACTGGGTTTAGGTAACCATATCCGAGTAACAGGATGGGGACATTCCCTGAGGAGCTCAATAGCATTCATCGTGCCAAAGTCCTGCAGGCTGATTAAGTTCAGGCACGAGTGATAAGGATTGAGTGGTACTACTCAGGAATAATAAGATATTAATTAATTGTAGTTAGAGCTTGTCAGAGGCTCTGATTAATTAATGGATGTCCGGTAACCTTAAATATGGGGATTCTCAATTATGCAGCCCGTTCTCATAACGTGGTAATAAAGGGGTAGGTCAGTATTAATTCTGTGGTGAAAAAGAATTAATATTAATTAATTAATTGTGTCCTGGGTTGTGGACATGGGAATTAATTAATTTATAGGCCCACTTTATTATTTGCATTAGGTCTCAGGTCTGGCCCAAATAAATATGCTGAATTGAGCCCAGGAGCCCATTAGGGTTTACAACCCTAGGTCTATAAATAGACAGCTCTCTCTCATAAGTTGCATGACAGTTGAAAAACCCTAAACCTAGTGAGAGAGAGTGGGGCGCCATTTTTTAGGCGAAAGGGAGGAGAATTTCGATTCTGGTCCTGCTCAAACCACAGATCTACGGAGTCCTCACCAGTAGTAGATCTGAACAGCATTGGGATACATATCTGAAGACCTGATCTGGAGAACAACAGCTTCTTTCTTTCCCTTCTTGTTTTTCGATTTTTATCTAAGAAATTAGGGTTCTAATTTCTGTTTCCGCAGATAAAATCGGATTGCGTGGTTGAATTAAAGTTGGAAATTCAAACGCAAAAGATCGGACCAGACTCGACGGAATTACGGTAATCCTTCAATCCACAAATCTGAGTATTAAATTCATAGGAGCATGCTAGGGTTTATTGTAAATTTAATTATGCATAATATCCATAAATCGATCCGGTTCATATTGGTTTTGGTGATTCGATTCACGGGAAAACCCTACAATTGGTATCAGAGCCAGGTTCTTGATTTATGGCTCTTTTGTGCATAATTGAATTTGATATGCATGTATGAATTTACTGTTTTGTGGATGTTGGTTTTTGTTCCTCGTGGCAACCCGTATAATTCAGCCCGTGGTGGTTTATCCGTGTAGGGCTGAATTAATTTTGTAAAATCACGAGAAAATTCATGATTAGTGTAGATTTGAAAATTGTAATAGAATAGTTGTTCTGTAATTTTTCAAATTTATGTAATTGGACGGGTCGAGGACGAAGAACGAAGATGGAGCCGACGCAGGGCTGGCAGGAGGCCACGGCGGGCGACAGCGGTGGCGCGCCCGTGCTGGGCGAGCAGCGCGCGTGCGACGTGCGTGGGCAGCGGCCAGCCACGGCGCGCGGCCTGCACGCGGGGATAGGGCCGAGGGCGCAGGCGCGCGCGTGCGCACGGCGGAGCAGGTGGTCGTCGTCGGCTGATGCTGTCCCGTCGCGATGGGTCGTGTTTTGGTGGTTTGTGCAATCCTGTGTAAGCCCTAGGGTTTGCACTAGGGTTAGGGCAAATCATCATATCACAAAGGCCTAAATCCCAAATGATTTGGTGACTCAAGATTTGGAGGCCCTAGAAGATTTGAGAAGATTTGTAACTATCCAAATAGATTCAAATTCAAATTTGTAATAGATAGAATTTATTTTTTCTATTTTTGGGGCCACGAGGAATTTTTGTTTGCCTTAATTGTCCTCGTATGATATGTGTTTTATTTATGTGCGCGATTAAGCATGAGTAGATAATAGGAAAAGCATGATTAATCGCTTTTATTATTTACAGTTTTCGAAGCATACTTATGTGATTAATTTCTTTTGTTGAATTATATTTTCGGAATTTTTGGACTTGTATTATTACATGCAAAAAAATGGGAAATATAATAACAAAGAAATTATGTGTGCGCATATAAGAAACCTTTTAAAAGAAAAATATTAAGCAGATTTTTTAATTAAAATCAATAGACCTCCACAAAGCGGTCCTAGGCTGTAAGTGTATCTCTCGTTCTAGTAAACGTCTACGAGTGTAGCTTGCTAGTTCCTAGAGGTGCATGGGTACGGTTGTTAGGATTTTTAGACAAACAATTTAAATCATGTGAATAGTGGGAGGGCTTTGCGTAAACGTCTTCGAGTGTAGCTTGCGTAGATCTCTTTCACAAGTATTCTAGGATTGATTTAAATTATAGATAACAAAAGCTTCAAGGGCTGTGCGGTATGGTTATGTGCTTTGCTAAACGGTCTCTTTTGGCCGGAGTTAAATTTGTGGTTAATGGCTTAGAAGCATCTTAGAATATAATGCAAGAATTGCATCCCTGTTCTTGAGAGATGGCTTGATCTAAGGTTTTCACTAATTATTAATTTCTAGTGTAAAAAGCTTCCTGACATGGTAGTGAAATTAAATGGATTGGGGCTTAAAACTCGCAGTTCTGGTTGAGGGTGACATCGTAAACGTCTACGAGTGTAGCTTGCGGTGGGAACTCTTGGGCAATTAGTGGAAAACATTTGTATTTGATTTATTAAAAGGTTTTCAATGCATTTGTTTTCGAAGTTCTACATGTATGTTCTTATTTAAGATTCTTTATTGTTTCAGATATGTCTATGTCTACTGTCGATCATTTACTTGCTCTCAATCCTCTAACTGGTCCAAACTTCTATGACTAGAGATACTGCATTGAGTATATCCTCCTAACTAAGCAACACATGTTTGTTCTTACTATGATGCCACTTGCCCCACGTTACCATAAAGTCTCTAGACGTGAGAAGGAGTTCTATGATAGATGGGTGGCGTCTAAGGATTTTACTTACAAGTTAATCTCAGATAACTTGTCTAGAGAACTTAAGCTCAAGTACATGGGCTATTGTAGCTCTGTTACGATCTGGATGGACTTGGTGGCTATGTATGGCGAAGTGGAACGAACTATCAACTGTGATCTCGTGAAAGACCTTGTCTGTAAGAGAATGGTTGATGGCAGTTCGGTGACACTTCATGTGATGATCATGGATAACACCATGAAACGATTCACACGTGGAGGTGGATGTATCAGTGATCGGGCTAAGATCGATATAATCCTGAACTCTTTACCACTTTCATTCTATGACTTTAAGAAGGATGTAGCTAAGAGAAGTGAGTACTCTTTCAAGGAGTTGCTCACTGATCTCATAGCAGGACAGTCTTTCGTACCTTCATGGGATTCTGAGTTATCAGATCTTGAGCATAGCTTGAGCACATCGAAAGATGTGGTTCATACTGTGTGCAAGAATATGATTGATCGCAGATCACGTGAAAGGAGGTCAAATGAGATGAAGTGGGTTGGTGTCACTTCAAGTAAGAGCGCATGCGGAAGCAGGGGACAAGGTACGTCATTTGCATTTGTAACGAAAACATGTTTAGCATCGGTTTCTACTCATTCGTGGGTAGTGGATACTGGAGCTTCTGATCATGTTTTTTACATTTTGCAGGGGTTCACACCGAGGAGCGTGCTGAAGAATGATGAGGTTACCATCTCAATGGGGAACGCAGCACAAGTGAGTGCAACTGCCATTGGAGATTTCACCTTGTACTTTGATGATTCTGTTTTAATTTTCAGAGATGTTTTGTACGTGCCAGATTTTCGGCGAAACCTTATTTCAGTTTCCAAACTTTATGTTGATGGATATTCAGTTATTTTTTATAGTGGTGTTTCTATCATTGGTAATAACTGTGTTATCTGTCGTTGGATGCTGAATAATTCTCTCTATGTTGTTAACTGTAATCATAAGTCTTTCGCAAGTATTGCATGTAATTCATCTGTAATTGATAATCCTAGAAAGAGAAAACTTACTTCTTCTGATGAGGATCTTACATATCTCCGGCACTTGAGACTGGGTCACATCAGCTTGAAGCGAATTCAAAGACTTGCAGATGACGGTACATTGGACTTAATCCGGGCTGTAACTTATGAAGTCTGCGAATCCTGCATCGAGGGCAAGATGTCAACTAGGCCTTTAAAGGCTAGTCAGTCTCGAGCAGAGGAAGTGTTAGAATTGATCCATTCTGACTTATGTGGACCGATGTCCACACAGGCTCGTGGAGGGTACGAGTACTTCGTCACTTTCATTGACGATTACTCAAGGTACGGATACGTTTACCTGCTTCGCTACAAGTCTGAATGCTTTGAGAAATTCAAAGAGTTCAAGGCTGAAGTAGAAAAGAAGGTCGGGAAAACTATCAAGTCGCTGCGATCTGACCGCGGTGGTGAATACCTCGGTAACGAGTTCCTGCAGTATTTGTCAGAAAATGGGATTACATCCCAGTGGACTGCACCGGGTACTCCCCAGCAAAACGGTGTAGCTGATAGAAGAAATATGACTCTTCTAGAGATTGTAAGATCAATAATGAGTTATGCAAACTTACCAATTTCATTTTGGGGCTACGCATTGGAGACAGCAGCTTACGTGCTTAATGTGGTGCCTTTTAAATCAGTTCCTAAGACGCCTTCTGAGCTCTTCCTTGGTTGCAAACCTAGTTTGTGCAAGTTTAGAGTATGGGGTTGTCCGGCACACGTACTGACGAAGGAGCCTGATAAGTTAGAAAGCAGGTCAAAAGTAATGTTGTTCATAGGGTATCCCAGGCAAATGAAAGGTGGTTAATTTTACTATCCTGAGAGTCAAAGAGTCGTTGTTAGCACCAACACTAGATTCTTGGAGGATGAGTATGTGAGTAATCACAGGTCAAGGAGTGATATCGTTCTTCAAGAAATTGAGAACGAGAATGCAATTCCAAGGGAAGGGGAACGTGTAGATGTGGGTGCACCTGTGAGAGCTTTAGCACCACAGACACGTTCTTCAGTGCAAGGTGCAGGACCACAAGTTATTGCACCTACTACTGACACGGCACCGATGCCTCGTCGTAGTGGGAGAGTTATTTTCTAGCCAGAAAGGTACATGTTCGTGGGTGAGTCTTCGGACTTGAGCCCGGAAGACAGACATGTGGACTCTGACCCACTGACTTACAAGGAGGCAGTGCAGGACAAGGATGTTGCCAGATGGCGTATCGCCATGGATTCTGAAATTGAATCCATAACTGCTATAGATGTATACCAGAAAACTGATTAGCCGGATGGCTTTAGGGCCATAGGGTGCAAATGGGTATACAAGAGAAAGAAAGGGGCGGATGGAAATATCACGGCTTTTAAAGCCAGGCTGGTGGCAAAGGGTTATAGTCAAAAAGAGGGCATTGACTATGACAAAACCTTTTCACCCGTAGCCATGCTTAAATCCATCTGGATACTCCTTGCCATAGTTGCGCATATGGACCTCGAGATCTGGCAGATGGATGTCAAAACCGCTTTTCTAAACGGTTACCTTGAAGAAGGTAGGGACATCTATATGCAGAAACCCGAGGGTTACATAAGCAAAGGCGAAGAACATCTTGTCTGGAAGCTTAGGAAGTCCTTGTATGGACTTAAGCAAGCTTCAAGGTCGTGGAACTTACGTTTCAACGATGTGATTAAATCCTATGGATTTGCACAGTTGGAAAATGAAAGTTGTGTTTACAGACTTTGTGTCAGTGGGAGCGTGGTCTTCCTTGCACTTTACATTGATGACATACTCCTATTTGGAAACAACGAGGGAGTGATGTCTGAAATCAAGGTTTGGTTATTTGAACAGTTCCAAATGAAGGATCTGGGAGGAGCTGGCTACATTCTTGGGATTAAGGTCTTACGAGATTGTAAGAGAAGAATGTTGAGCTTATCCCAGGCATCCTATGTGGATACTGTGATAGCCCGGTTCAGCATGCAACTCGCCAAGAAAGGCTTGCTGCCTTTCAGACATGGCGTTCATCTTTTTAGTGGGCAGTGTCCTCAGACACAGCGGGAGAAAGATGAGATGAGTCTTGTACCATACGCTTCGGCGGTGGGTAGCCTCATTTATGCGATGCTGTGTACCAGGCCATATATCTGTTATGTCGTTGGCATGGTAGCAAGATATCAGTCTAACCCTGGACAGGTGCACTGGACTGCTGTAAAGCACATCCTCAAGTATTTGAAGAGGACTAGGAATTACTGCCTAGTTTATCAAAGTGAGGATTTGTGCCCTGTGGGTTATACAGACTCGGATTTCCAAGGGGACCAAGATGAGAAGAAATTGACCTCAGGATATGTGTTTACCTTGGGAGGTGGAACTGTATCTTGGAGGAGCTCAAAGCAGAAATGCATTGCTGACTCCACCATGGAGGCGGAATATGTCGCCGCCTCCGATGCCTCGAAAGAGGGGGTATGGCTCAGGAACTACCTTTTAGAGTTGGGCGTGATCCCGAGTTTGCCGAGGAGCATCACAATTTATTGTGATAACTCTGGTGCAGTGGCAAACTCAAAGGAACCGCGGACTCACAGGGCAAGCAAACACATAGAGAGAAAGTACCATATCATACGATAAATCGTATCGAGGGGCGATGTGCAAATTAAGAAGATTGACACTGCTGACAATCTTGCTGATCCATTTACAAAGAGCTTGCCGCAGAAAGTTTACAAAAGACATATTCGTGAGCTGGGTCTGAGGTGGATGCCAACCACTGACAGTGGTTAAAGAGACAGCAGACTAGATAGACGGACTGTATACTCTGTAATAGCTTAGTTTTGCTTTGAGTATAAGTGGGAGATTGATGGGTTTTGTATACTGAAAGCATTTATTATAATGAGTATATAACGGTTTATTTCTCCTATCTGTTAACAATCTTACATGTATGAACAATGGTATCCTCTTGTCTCACCGATAGGGACGATCATACGGCGTGTTGTAGATCGCAGAAGACAGTATGATTACTTGACCTAGTGAGACATAAACCTGATCACAGTCGAGACAGCGTATGAGGATACGTTTTTTCGGATGGCTGCGGCATTGTCGGAATAAGTAATCTGTCTTGGTTACTTGACATGCTAGTACACAGAGGTGGCGTATTGATGGACCGCAGTGAGATGTATTCGTCTGTCTAACATCAGCGAATACAAGATCTCGTTATATTGATTGAGTCCAAACCCTAACGAAGATTCAGGGGTTTGCACGGGTTGACTGTTGCTTTGACTTGCCATGGTGGAGAGACTAAGTAACGTGCTCGTATATCCGCATCTTGGATAACAACAGTTTGTGTAGTACCGCCTGAGAGTGGGTTTAGGTAACCATATCCGAGTAATAGGATGTGGACATTCCTTGAGGAGCTCAATAACATTCATCGTGCCAAAGTCCTGCAGGCTGATTAAGTTCAGGCACGAGTGATAAAGATTGAGTGGTACTACTCAGGAATAATAAGATATTAATTAATTGTAGTTAGAGCTTGTCAGAGGCTCTGATTAATTAATGGATGTCCGGTAACCTTAAATATGGGGATTCTCAATTATGCAGCCCGTTCTCATAACGTGGTAATAAAGGGGTAGGTCAGTATTAATTCTGTGGTGAAAAAGAATTAATATTAATCAATTAATTGTGTCCTAGGTTGTGGACATGGGAACTAATTAAATTATAGGCCCACTTTATTATTTGCATTAGGTCCCAGGTCTGGCCCAAATAAATATGCTGAATTGAGCCCAAAAGGGCCCATTAGGGTTTACAACCCTAGCTCTATAAATAGACAGCTCTCTATCATAAGTTGCATGACAGTTGAAAAACCCTAAATCTAGTGAGAGAGAGTGGAGCGCATTTTTGAGGAGAAAGGGAGGAGAATTTTGATTCTGGTCCTGCTCAAACCACTGATCTACGGAGTCCTCACCAGTAGTAGATCTGAACAGCATTGGGATACAAATCTGAAGACCTGATCTGGAGAACAACAACTTCTTTCTTTCCCTTCTTATTTTTTGATTTTTATCTAAGAAATTAGGGTTCTAATTTCTGTTTCCGCAGATAAAATTGGATTGCGTGGTTTAATTAAAGTTGGAAATTCAAACGCAAAAGATTGTATTAGACTCGACGGAATTACGGTAATCCTTCAATCCACAAATCTGAGTATTAAATTCATAGGAGCATGCTAGGGTTTATTGTAAATTTAATTATGCACAATATCCATAAATCGATCCGGTTCATATTAGTTTTAGTGACTCGGTTCACGGGAAAACCCTACATGTATATGTTTACTTTGGCCTCAAGAACACAATAATAATTAACCACAATAAAAATATAAGATTTAATCCCTACAATCAATTATCTTCTTTTTGAGACAGAAAACCAATTGTATTCAATTCCTCTTCCTATTATTAATTTTCTCCTTTCGGTCTTTCAATTAACAACTATGAATAAAGAATCAATTTCATCTCTCGAACCATCATCAATTCTATATTCTATCAATTAAATCAGGAATTGAAACCATGCAATTTTGAGTTGATTAATCTAACATGCAAACATGATTATTTACACATAGCCCTAGAACGCGCTAGGGTTTCTAGCCACTCATGATGGAAAGAAACACAAGAAACAATTTATTAAATTGCATAATAAAAACTTACAATAAAAAGTAAAGGTTGAATCCTCTCCAAAATAATTAAATCTCCAAAAACTTCAACACTCCAAGAGAAAAACTAATAGAAGATCAAGGGAAGTACTCTCAAAACTCGAGAAAAACAAGTATTTATAGAGGTGGAGGTGTATAAATTGGGATCTAGGGCCAAAAATATGATTTAACCATAAAAATCTCGAATTTTCTTTTTCTGAGTCTATCTCAGTGGGCACGGAGCTTGCATCGGTCGATGCAGATCCCCTTGCATCGGTCGACGTGGACTTCAAATATATTTCCAGTTGCATTGGAAAGCTAACTCAAATATATTTCCATTTCTATGCTCCATTAGCTCAGATTCCATGCGTGGAAGAAGTAGTGACTATTTATTTGCACATCTACTGCTTTCGGTACAGGTTTCCATTGAATTTGGCCTAAAACGTGTAAAAACACACCATGGCAAGCATAATACCCTATAAACTCGACTCATGCTCAAAATTTACAAATAAATTCAATAAAACTAAATAAAATACTTGAAAATAATAATATAAGTGAGTCAAAATCCGAGCTTATCAGCCACCAGACATAACCTCACTACCCTTTTTGTGTGCATTCAAAGAGGGGGGAAAGAAGTATGGAAGGTGCAGAAGACATCAGAATTTGCAGCATTATTAGGATGAAGAGATTATAGAAGCAACAAAAGAAATCATAAGATATCTTCTACCGTTGTCGTCTCCTTATACAAGTCATATACCTCACGACAGTTGTGTGGTGACATCCCAGCAACGGGGCATGGCCACTTAGAGTACTTCTTTGCTATGTCTCTTATCTCGAAAATAAGAGACTAGCGAATAAAGAAGAAGCCCGGAGGTGGGAGGAGATTATCTTTGATCTTTCCCTCCCACAAAGTGCTCAGTATCACTATCTCCGCAATCGCTGCTAAAAGTCGGCATGAGGGAATTCTTGCAAAGCTGGTCAGAATATCAAACCAGCTTCCCTCACTGCGCTGAATACCACAGCTGCCAGTTTGAAGAACATGAAGACCGGAAGCAGCCTAGTATAGACATGTAATAGTTCTATAATAGGTTTCTTTTTGTTAACTACATTCCTGTAGTTGTAATGAAAAATATTAAAGGATAAACTGACTTGTTAATGACAATCTCTTTTTGTCCAACAAAGGTCTTCAATCTTCATACATTGAACTTACACACTCCAGTGTAATCAGCAGGCTTCGAACTCTCTCCTACTTAAGATTAAGTTGCAATAAACTAATTTGAAAATCAATCAAGCAATAGCTCTCCAAATCTATAAGTAGAAGATAGAAAGCTGACTTTGAGGTGGAATTTTTCCGAGTTTATGTGACTAATTGTCGAATTTGTAAAAACTCTAAAGTTATCCACACCACATCAGCTTAGAGTAAAGATGGCTTTGACCACACTAAAAGGGGGGAAATTGTTAGGATTTTTGTTAGGGAAATCCTTCCTTTCTTTTTTGTGTTTTGGTGGGTCAAAGATTGTAAAAGTCATCTTAGTCAGTTTTTCAGTTTCTAGAGTTCTAAACACTGTAATCCTTGTACGGGATCAATCGACTTGTAATAGAACTTAGGCTGAAGACCGAGCAAAGGAGATGCTCGAGAATTGAAGAACTGCACGCCTTGAAACTTGGTTTTACACCAAGTATAGCCTTGACCAAAACTGAGTTTGGGTACTCAGTATAGGGTTTTCCATACTGACTAGGAGAAGTCAGTATGAGGGCTTTCCCGCACTGACTAGGAGAAGTCAGTACGAGGTTTTTCCATACTGACCAGGAAAAGTCAGTATGAGGGAGTTTTCCATACTGAATGTGGGCAGTCAGTATGAGGGTCAACCATACTGACTATAGGAAGTTAGTATGGGGGCTAACTATGCTGGCCTTAGGAAGTCAGTATAAGGCCTCTCCCTTTAAAGCACGAGCTATTCGAAATATATCGAAGCTAGGTCAGACTTAGGCATATCCATGCCCAAGGGAAATTCAGTACGAGGTTATCCAAAACTTGGATTCCTCGTACTAAAACTTAGTCTGACACAAAATTAGTGTATGGTAAATTGACATAGTAGAGCAGAGCAGAAGCAGACCCACAACATGGGCTACGATTGGATAACATCTTCCATAAGTCTAATATCTGGATTTATGTGTCTAACGGGCAGAAATTCAAAATGCCGGAGGAAGTCCTCTATAAATAGGACTACACTTCAACCTTAAACGGTTACGATTTTGTAGAATCCTCACACGACAAAGGGCATTTATCTAAGTCGTCTCTCTGCTTAAACTCTCTGAGTTTCCATGTTTCTTAACTCAAGACTTGTGTCTCTGACTCAAGTTATTACTACGTGTTATTTTCTCCTAGCACGAGGCTAAAGCTTTCAAGTTGAAGCTTTCCTTTGGATACTGATTCTCACGGGTGTATACCAACAAACTGAGTTCTGGGAAGAATAGCAAACATCCAACCACCAGGAAGAAGGTTGCGGGGTGTCGTCCTCACTTCAACCTGAAGACTAAGCCTACAAGGAGTTCCTAGGTGAGTGCTACAGCTGGCCGAAGGACGGACTCGCCGACGGACTGTGTATAGATCATAAGAAGGCTTGTACTTACTTAGTAAATTATCCGGACCTTGGGTCTGAAGAGTGGATGTAGGATATTTTGATCCAAACCACTATAAATATTTTGTGTTCTTTACTGCTTTATTTATATTTCTGTCTTGCTTAGTTTCGCAAACTGACTTTTGAAACCTTCAATATTTGTTCAAGTATTGAAGTGTATACTCTGTGAAACTGACATAACAACGGCAGACATGAGCTTAAGTCTTTTTGCACACTAAACTGAGTTACCTTTGTTTATCTGAAGAAGTGCAAGTTTATGTACTTTTGCTTCCGCTGCATATACAACCTTTCGCTGCACATATTTGAACTCTGATTTCGGGACCAACATTCCTAGTAGGTTGAATTAATTGGACCAAAGAAAAATATAAGTTAGGAATGAAATATTTTTTTTGGGAAAAATATTCCATTCGAATGACTACATACAAGAGAGGATTGAGGATTTAAGTGTGAAGGTTGATGATTGATATGATTGACCAAATTAATATATAAATTTCAGCATAATTATATTATTACAAATTACTTTTAGAGTTGAATATCATAATTATTCAGTTAATTTTAAGTTCTATGGATATATTTAGCGTAAATAATTTTTAATTTCAAAAGAAGACATTAAGAATCATTTAATCATGAAGTTGAAATATATTCAAACATTGCCGAAATAAAAAAAAATAAAAAAATATTTTAAATAATTAAATTAACAATAAATGAAGATTATGAAGTATTTTGATTTTTTATTTTATTTTGAGATAATAAATATTTCCTATATTCTTAATTGTTTAGAAGATTAATAAAAGATAATCATTTAATAATTATTAAATATCTTTAAATTATGTGCAAAAACAATTTATAAATTTATAAGTCCGTGACTTATTTCAGTTTGAATTGATCCGATCATCTTTATGAGAGTATTATCAATTTAGGGTCGAAATATTAATTCTCAATTTAAGACCTGGAAGATTTAAAAATTCTCAATTTAGGATCCAAAAGAACATAAATTTGTCAATCCAATACCTCATCATCAGGTCCTCGATTAAGAGTTATAAAATTTTTTAGGTCCTAAATTAAGAATTTATCTTTTAGATCCAAATTCAATAATTAAAATGATGGTTGTCATGCAAAAGTGTTGGATAAGAATGATGGTTGCCATGCAAAAGTGTATAATGAAGAATATTCAAAAGATTTTAATAATGAAAAAAAGGAGAGAATATTCAAAAATGTTGAACGCGATGGGCGTGGAAAATGAAAGAGAATTTAAACGTGGAAAATGAAAGAGAATTTAAAATAAAAAGGGAAATAATAAAAAAGCAGAAAAATAAAAACAAAGGAGGATAAGTCGAGCGACCAGTTCACTTTTCAAAAAGAATAAAATGTGCAGACGGTAAGCTAACTAATTTGAAAGTAATAAATATGTTTTTTTATCAATCCAATCGGAGGTGGGAATTAATAGATTAGGTTATTCTGACAAGGACACTAGACCTATGAACCTGGTTTATTTTGTAAAGTAGGAGGCTTAAATTATTTGAAAAGTTTATTTGCTCAAAAAAGAGTTTATTTAATTAAATAGTTTAAGACTAAGTTTAAAATGCGACTCATTTAAATGTAATAAAGTTTAAAATATCCTTATTATTTAGAATTAAACAAGTATTGTATTCAAAGTAAAAATATATTTTTAATTTTAAATTAAAATCTATATATTTATATATATATATATATATTATATATATATATATATAGATAGATAGATAGATAAGTAAAGTAGTAAAAAATTGGTTTCTGACTTTTTTATATTTATTTTTATTTTATTTATTTTATTATAACATAAATATAAAATAAATAATAATAAAAATGTAATATAGTTATACTTATTACTTTTTTAAAAAATAGTATATCTCACTAATTTATTATAGGAGTTTTATCAATTCATGTCCCGAAAGATAGTTTAATTATCGATACAGGACCTGAAATATTAATTCTCAATTCAAGACCTGAAAGATCACAAAAATTCTCAATCCAGGACCTGAATGATCATTCAATTCTCAATCAAGGACCTCAATATCAAGTCCTGGATCGAGAATTATTTGATCTTTCGGGTCTTGGATTGACAAATCATCTTTCCGATCCTGAATAGATAATTAAACTATCTTTTGGTCCTGAATCGACAATGCTCCATATTTACTAGTATTTTTTAAATAATACAAATTTAATTTTTATTATAGGATAATATTTAAACCAAATCTCATAAACATTGTATTTGATATACTTCTTTTTATTTTTAATATAGATATAGTGTTATTTATAACATAAATAATTAAATGTATAAATAAGAACTAAATATATTTAAAAAGAATCGCTAAAAATGTTAAGATATTCAAATTTGTTAATTATATCTTAATATCATAAAATAAGATATCATATATTTGATTTGCGAATAGCAATAGTGAAAATTTAGATCTATATCTATATAATATATTACAGGAGTGTCGGTCCCAAGATCAAAATTGACGCACAGTGGAAATAGACTTTAGCAGGTTATCACGTCACAAACTGGTTATTGCTCAGCCGTTTGTGTTACAGAAAATATTTTGTTTAGCGAGTTGAGGTTATATCAAGTTTCAAGTATACTTCAACACAGGGAATGTGTTGAGTTGTAAATCCTCGCAAGAAGATAAATAAAACAGTTAAGTGCATAAGGATTTATAGAAGTTCGAAGCCTAAAGTCCTACATCATCTCTTCTAACCGAAGCCTGGAAATCATTAAACTTTTCAGGAGTACAAAGATGTCACGCCCCCATTTAGCTTCTTCGGCTTATGAGAGCGCAACGGTTAACTCTCGAGATTTCTCACCAATTAATATCATCATTAATAAGATTAAGCGGAAGTTGACATTTATAAAGATAGTAATAGGGTTCAAGTTCATACAAAATACCATCATCCAGTTGAATTCAAAAGCATCAGTTTTAAGATTATACAAAACATGGGGAAGTTTGGTTTTCAGAGGTTCATTGCAGTGAAGATTTACGTAGTGGAGATATATATATATGAAGATACATATCTCAGGATCGAGCTCTGGTTTGGACTGCTCACACATTCCCGCAACCACCTCCACTGTTCAAAGCTTTAACCTACATGTTTTAGAAATAACATGTAGGGCTGAGTACACCGTGTACCGAGTGAACACATCCTCGAAAACAATACAAATATAAATTGTTATGCCATTAAGACGATAAGACATGAGGTTATACTTTAAAATCCACTCATGCTTATAAAAACATTTTCATATACTCTACAGAGTTAAACATTTCACGTATGGTCATTATCTGTTTTAAAAGTGTGGCTTGGAAGTAGGCCTACTTCCAAGTCACGATGTACAGCTGGGAATAGCATAATCCACTCAACCCACTTTCATCATAGTGCACTGATCTCAGTCACAGCATCGAGATCCAGTTGACTTTAACCCATCCTTATAACCCCTGAGCGTCAACCCGCGGTTGATCCACTCCACATATAATTCATCGAGGGAATCGAACCACCAGTACTAACATACCAGAGTTTTAGCTCGTGGTACTGCGGCGCAAGGATATCAACTGTATTGGGCTTGCAATCAGTCAAAAACCGCTCAAGGTTTAGAACCTTGGTTCATTTTACTGACTTCTTATCTCTCTGGCCAACAACGTCTGCCTTAAGAGGTACAAATATGATCCACAAAATAATTTTGGCATAACAATTATTTTAAAACAAAATATTTTTCATGAATTTATTTTAAAAAGAAAACACATATCATGCTTTGTAGTTTTTATACAGACAGTCCACCTTGTTTTCTTACTGATTTTGATTGCGCGGCGGCTGCTCAAAAGCATAACCTTGCCTAACACGATTTCCTTAACATATTAATCATAACACACAAATAAGGTAAACATTCATAAACCAACTACTCATCATTACATATACAAAGATGTATTAAAATCACAATATGACCTAATCATCTTACTTCCACACTAACTCATTATTTATGAGCTTCAAGTTTTTAAACGAACAATTATAGTTCATATTATGCTTAACTTATTTTCAATTTTGAGTTCAATCCTTGCTCTAATTCATGATCCTCTATAATGCATCATCATCTTCATGGTTCACAAATATCATATAAATCTCTTCTAGTTCACAGGTTCCAAACTCTATAACTTATTATAAAGTGATTGTAGCATACCTATCTCAACATTTTATTCAATCTATGTCCTCAAGTATATCATCCTAATTCTTTTATCAATTAAGTTCATCATCAAGCCAACTAAAATCATATTCCAACGATTATAATAGCATGAGATAAGGTCGATTATTTCACTATGTTCTACGTTCAAATCATGTTATAAACCTCATATTTTGTGCATGGAAGGATCCTATATGCGATGTTTAAGTCTAACTATTAATGACGGACGATTCAAGCAAGAAAATCGAGGGTTTGCAAACCAGCTTGGTTCTGGCACGGTCACTGCCGTCCGCACCCCGGCCGCACCTCTGACCGCACCTAAAGGGCTGCTACAAGCAGCCTCTGGCGCGGTCCCAGCCCTCAACCGCGCCGGCGACGGGTTGCGATGCTCTCACACCATTTTCACTCAAAATCAAACCACATTCAACCACAACCAAAATCCATCAAGAACACATGTTAAATAACATGATAACATAATTGCATGTACGATCAAACCCCAAATGATGCATGCAAGGTTGTAAATTTCATGGGAAGGGTTCTTACCTTCTTCTCCAAGTGATTGATCGCTCAAATTCCAAGTTTCCACTGCAAAAATACGACCCAACACCTCACTTAAGTTCCTAAAAGCAATTATAAGCATCAATCCGAGAAATTTCTAATATTTGGGACTAATTAAACTCAAAACTCGAATTTGTATACTCCCTACCACAGTTTAGTAAAATGGCCATAACTCGGTCAATTCTCACCCCAATCAAGCAAATGAGTAGTCCACTAACATCTACTCTCGAAGATCTACAAGTTTTTGTCTCACAGTCATCGTCAAAATCGTCGTCTACTGGCCGGAAAAGTCCCCAGAAGTTTGCTGTCTCTGGAGCACTTTTCTTTTGCACGAAAATGACAAGGAATGGAGTGTTTGATCTTTCTTCAAGTTAATGAAGAAGAAGTAGATCTGGATGTGGGATCGATCAAAGCTATCGTGTTCCAACAGATCTGATCTTCTGATCTGTTCCCTTGCTCCTCAGAAATCTGGTGAGGATACGCTACCGAGTTGAATCATAGATCCGGAGGAATCGATCACTTCCTCCCAATGAAACAGTTGTCGCCGCTCTCTCTCTGATAGAGAGAGGGCTTTTATAATGCTAGGGTTTACAAAACCCTAACCCTAATGGGCTCTGAGCATCATGTGGGCCAGACCAGGGACCAAATGCAAATAATAAAGTGGGCCCTCTTTATTAATTAATTCCATGTCCAACCCAGAACATAATTAATTAATAAAACATTGTTTTTAACCTTCACCACGGTAACAATGATGACTTACCCCTTTATTACCACATAATTTGGAATGGGTTGCATTAAATTTGAATGATCCACATATTTAAGGTTCTGAACATTCATTAATTAATTTGGCTTATGACAATTAGCCATAATTAATTAATCTCTTATTTCCTAAGTAGTACCACTCACTCCTTTTAACTTATGCATGAATTAAATAATTCAACCTGCAGCGTTTAGCAAAATGAACCTTGTGAGCTCCTCAGGGAATGCCCCATCCTAAAGCGGATATGATTACCTACATGTCCAGCCTAAGCATGCAACACACAAACCGCCACACCCATGATGCAAGTATAAGAGTACATGAAAGACTCGCCACCCTATCAAGTCAAAGTGTGGTTAACTTATGTATGCCCCTTAGCCTTCCATTAGGTTTAAGATCATAACAAGTATCTAGAGATCTGGCTCATTCATATGTCAATTAGAATGGCACATCTCACAGTTGATCCCATCAATACATAAAGATGTACCGACACATCAAGTAGCTAGGATAAGCTCACTTATAAATTGATATGTCGCACCCTAAACCGACAGCCTATCCAGGGACTATCTCAGCCGTAATAGTGTTTATATCTTGCTAGGTCAAATGATTCATATGATCCTCTGTGATCTCCAACACACCATATGATCATCCCTATAGGCAAGATTGAAGGGATTCGTGAACTAAATCACAAAGTCCATTTGCCAAGGATCGTTAATTGGAATATCAAAATAAATTGCTATGCCTATGAATGATCCTAGCATGCTCCTATATTATTATGCATAAGAAGGTTTATGCGGAATACCTGGATTGATGAACTCTGAAGAACGAGTGCGCGGAGATTCCCTTTGATCTTTCCCACGCACAAAGATTTAATTCCTAACAGATTGAGGAAATAAATCTTAAGAAAATAAAATAGTTATTTTCAAAAATAAAGGAGAGATGGAGAAGAAAAATCCTCCTGATCTGATCTTCTGATCTGTATCCCAACTCGATCTGAAAATTTGGTGAAGATTCTCTATCAGATCCCTTGTCCGGTTGAGAAGCAGAATTTCCCCCTCGTTCTTAGATCTTAGTCGATCACCACAGCTCCCAAAACCTGGTTTGCTGTGTGCAACTTATGATCTTGTGGTGTGTTGAGATCTGAGGAACTGAGGCCTATTTATAAGAAAATACTGGACTTCTATTGGGCTTGAGTTTCATGGGCCAGACCAGGGACCAGAATGCAAATAGCAAATAAGGCCTATCAATTAATTAATTCCCATATTCAACCCAGAATATAATTAATTAATTAATATTGATTCATTCTACCAGAGAATCAATATTGTCCTACCTATTTGCTACCACGTTTTGAGGTACGGGTTGCATGGGATCGGTATATCTCCACATTTAAGGTTACAAACATTCATTAATTAATTTAAGCTCTAACAAGCTATTTAATTAATTAACATCTTATATTCCTGAATCAATCCACTCAAAACTTTTCACTAATGCTTGAACTTAATCAGCCTGCAAGACTTAGCATAACGAACCTTTTGAGCTGTTCAGGGAATGTCGCCATCCTATATTGGATGTGGTTACCTAGTTCCAGTACCAAACAGTCATACACAAACTGCTATTACCCAAGATACAGATATACAAGCTCAACTAGAGCGTTTCACTGCAACTCAAAGTAATACACAATTTGCATATATTTTTGTACCTTTATTTAGGCTTAGGATCTCGTCAAGCCATAGAGATCTAGATTCTTTTAATGTCAGATAAAAGAATCGATCTCGACTTAGGTCCTTATCAATGTGTGCCCCACACCAGCATACCAAGCCATCCAAGATAAGATGCTTATTACTGCGTATGCTGCAGCATACACCGACAGTTTATCCTGGAACTGTCTCAACTGTGATAACTATTTATATCTCGCTAGGTCAAACGATTCATACGATCTTCCGTGATCTTCTACACACGGTATGATCTCCCTATCGACGAGAAAAGAGGATAATTGCGTTTGCGACACATGTTTGTTAATTCAGACAGGAGATGAACATACAACATTTATGATTCCCAGTATATTAACCAATAGACCTTGTACATAATATACCAATCATAATGCTTTCAGTATATAAATCCATCAGAGATAATAGGATATTATAGTTTGTATCATATGTTTGTCATATTAGATAGCGACTATGTTGATATAAACACATTTATGAAGACTAGTGTATCAAACAAACACACTTAATCATAAATGCTTTTAGTATACAATCCCACCAATCTCCCACTTATACTCAAAGTATAATACCATTTCTTTATCAGAGTTTTAAGTGTGTCTATATCAGACGTAGCTTATTTACACGTTTAACATCTTGTTATTGATTTTACCTATAGATTCATACTATGAGCGTGACCCTCATAAGTCTTCCGAGGTAAACGCCGTGTAAATAAATCTGCTAGACCTTCATGTCAATCGCTCCCACTTTATACACATCACCTCTTATCACGATTTCTCGTATGATGTGGTACTACATATTCTACGTGTTTCACCACCTTGTGAGTCTTTGGTTCCCTTGAGTTTATCATACACAAACATGATCACAGTACCTTGTGATTCTATTTGAATAACTCGGAACACACACATCTAGAGGATAACACCGAAGTAATACTGCTTCTTGCGAAGCTAATGAAGTTGTCACACACTCAACCTTCATACCAGAATTTATAACACACTTCTGTGTTCGATTCCTATAACTCCTCCTCCAAGGCCAACACATAGTTAGAGGACGATTCCCTTCCTTATGATCCTCCTGGATATCCGATGACATTTAACCCACAGGGCACATTTATAAACCAATGTTCTTGTCCAGAGTTAAATTGATATCTGTTTACCAAGCCTATAGCATTACAGATATCTGACTTCGTTCATCACCTTATAAAAAGACAGCAATCCTTTCTTGGCATGAAACGAATCACCACAGAATCAATTAAAGTGACTTGAGATACCTAAACATCCTTTCTTGTGTTTACAGAAGACTTAAATCCAAAGGATGTTCCAGATTCTCATAAGTCCTACTTCTGAAACTGTTTGGATAACCATCTCTTTATGCCTGACAATATCTCCACACCATTTCTGAATGTGAAAATGCCATCTACATAATGTGCAAGGAAAACCAAGCTTTCGCTAACACATAACTGGTACATGAAACTCTCGTTCTCGATATACAATATTGAAACGTCTGTTTCATGACCTTGAAGCTCCCTTTAGTTCATACTTGAACTTCCTTGGCTTCTAGACAAGATGTTGTTCATCTTACTGCACACAACTTATCTGGTTGTTGCATATAGATGCCATCACCTTCTATCAAGGTATCTGTTTGTGACAAAAACATGGATGATTCCATCTATCTTCCAGATACTTAGGTTCATATGTGTTGTTATGGACAAAAGAATTCAAATGGATTTAATAGTTGCAACCAGTGAGAAAGTCTTGTTTTGAAACATACCTTGCTCACAAACCTAGAATTTTGAAATATACTAGGTTACCATTCGAACATTTCCTTGCTTGTATATCAATCAGTTGCCTATAGTTGGAAAGTTATTTGGTAACACAGATCCGGATATACAACCATAACTGTTATTGATTCATTTCTAAATTCATGACTTGACGTCATTAAACTGCATTGTTTGTCTTAAAAGCTTCGTTGCGCAATAAGGGATTAGTACAACATTTTTCGTCAACCGAGAAAAAGTCTGAAGACTATTTCCCACGAACCAGTGTTGTTAAGCCTGTTAAGGCAACCTCCCACTGCAACGATGCTCCTTTTATGTTGTCAGTTATTGGTGTATTAATTTGTGGTTCACCACCTTGCACAGGCGACCATGCAATTGGTACCATACCTACCAAGGTATGCTCAATATGCCACAGGGTATTTCCTGATGGATTCGAATTGTCTTCTCCAAATCATTGGAGAACAATCTTACATTTAGATTTGTGGTTCCATCCTATACAACTTGCTTGTATTTAGGATACATAAAGAAACCACCTTTTTAGTTTACTTGGGATAGCCCACAAAGCAGCCAACCAATCAGTTTCATTCATAAGCTTAAAAGCCGAACTACCCATCATTGCCTTTTGACAAAGTCAAGATCCACTAGGGTGTTGAAAACTGATTTAGAAGACACTGGTTAAGCAGATACATTACTGCTTTTTAGCGCACCTCCCAAGACCGAAAAATGGCAAAGCTAGCATAGCAAATCAACCTTAAAGAATCTTATTTATTTCGTTCTTCCTACACCATCCTTTTTAGGGATAACGGGTGTAGTCAACTGGGATACAATCCCTTGCTCTGCCAGATACTGTAAAACACATCACTTGAGATACACACCATTATGAAGAAATCATAATGTCTTTACGGTCTTATTTATCTTCTTCTCTACCTTGTCTTAAACGCTCTTGATTAAAGCAAGAGACTAAGACTTGTAGTGAATTAGATAAACATATCCATATCTTAAGTGATTACAGTATCAATGCCTATTTAAGGCAACTGCGGAAGTAGACTCAACACAGAGCAAACACGAAATAACTTGTAGATTGCCTATTAAAAAGGTCTGGTTATCATCTTATACCTCTAAGTAGTGTTTATAAGTACCATTCTTAGGAATACCTGGATAAGATCCATAATCCCATGAATTACTTAAAACTACTAAGACTGATGTAACCTTATCTCTAATGAGATTCTTTAATATGCCATATATCACTATCGTTTTATGTAAACAAGTATTGAAGAGAAACATCCATTTAAACATAATGGAAAACATTGTTCTTTATCATGATAGAATAACTCTATCATAAATAACTAATAATCCACAATAACATAAATGGAAATAAGTTTTATACAAAACATCTCTTCAAAACTCAAACATTGTTTAACATAAATACGAAGTAAAAACTCCATCAGCTAGAGCAACAACTCTAGCATCTTTCTTGGAGTTGGTAATCCCACCATCTTCAAGCTTTATTATCAGTTTGATCGTCTGTAAAGTATAGCAAACATGATTAGTAACCTAAGTGACCAATACACACTAAGGAGCAGAAAACTGACACTAAACATGTTTCAACAATCAATGCAAAAGATGGCGTACCTTGTCCCTTAGTTACCAAACTTGGACAATTTACTTTTCAGTGACCCTTTTTACCACACTTGAAATATTTGTCTTTCTTGCTATCTTTCTTTCCTTAGTTCCTCTCTCCTTTACCATTCTTCTACTTCATGTCATTACTACGTGACTTAGAAGAACTCATAGCAAGAGATCTGGAAAGACTTGATAATACAAGATTGCTCCCACTCCTTCCTTCATTCCTCTTTTCTTTGACATCACTCTCCTGACTCGGAAGCAAGTCAGAGCGAGTCACAGAAAAGACTGAAGAAGCTTCTGCTGACAAAAGATCCCTGAGCATACTGTGAACAATATACTCACTCTTGTATTTCTCAACAGAAATACTGAAGTCATCAAATGACTTCGGTAGCGTGTTGAGTATCAATTCAATTTTCACATCATTGTCAATTTGACCACCTATTAATAAGTACTCATCGATGAGCTGGATGAGTGATTCCAAATGTTCACGCACTGAACAGCCCTGACCCATTTTCTGTCTTATAATACGCTTGATAAGACTGGATCGAGCATGTCCATCAAGCCCGCCATTTGCTACGTCGACACGTCGCATAATATCATGCGCATACCATACATCACTATAACAATGATGCAGTGCATCTAACGTGCAACCCAAGATGTATTGTCTGGCCATGCCTTTTGACCACATCCACATGTGATACTGTGCACGCTCCTCATCGAAAGAAGCATCAGTCGGCAGACTTTGGACAGGGAGTTTGCAGAACAAACAAATGTCCAAATGAATCCAAGAGTTTGACAATGTCACTTTTCCATCCAGGAAAATTCGGACCAATCAAGGAATTGTGTACAATTGAATTAACAAGCGATGCAATAATAGACATATCTGAAAACAAATATGCGATTGAAGTAAGCACATACTACGAACGATTGAAACAAATATGCATAGAACTTTTAGATAAAACGATGCAATCTGCTTCCTCCAATCGCCCAAGCTAATTTACCGCGAGCTACTGAAGTAGACGTTTACGGCAAACACTCGACCAGACCAAAATAGGTCATTTAATTTCTCTCCATGCCAGGTATCTGCTGGCAAAAGAAATTAATATTGGAGATACTAAGACCATGTTCACCTATCTTGAGCAGGGATCTCATGCACGAGTTATGCTCAGGCAACATCTAAGCCAGAATAACCACAATCCTAACTCCGGATGTCAAAAGGCGATTTAGCATACTTACTCAACCCATACTGCATGCCTTTTACATCCTTCATTATCTCATTTAGATTAATCTTATAGACCAGTGAAAGTTATCTCAATGCAAGCTACTAAAGTAGACATTTGCTCAGAGGCTCCCACTTCTCATCTTAAACTAAATGTTTTGTTTAGAAACCTCATCGCATTAGAACTGGTAAATTATTTCTAACACAAGCTACTGAAGTAGACATTTACGCTTTGAAATGCATTACTTATAATGAGAGGCCGTATTTGTGGAGGTCTAATGATTTTAGTTAGAAAATTAACCAAAATCCAGCTTAGTATTTTAATTCTAATGGTTTTATGCGCACACATTATTTTATGTCTCATAAATTATGTCACATCTAAGATTCCATCATAAATTAATATGATTCCAGAATTTATAGACACAATTTAAAACATAAAATAAATCACATAAAGCATGCTCAATAATTTAAAAAATTACAACATGCTTAAATAGTAAATAAATAAAGCAAGTAAGCATCATTTCCTACTATTTACTTGTGCGCACATAATAAATCACATCATAACGATGAAACTATTAAATAAAATAAAAAAAATTCTCGTGGCCCATCTGATGCGATTATACAAAAATAAATTAAATATAACTATTACAAGATTTAATTTCTGATACAAATCTTCAAACTGGGCCTCCATTGGACATGAAATCTAAATCGGACTGATAAAACAGCAATTTGGGCTTCAAATTAGGGTTTCAGGCCTAATCAGCAGCCAAACCCTAATTTTTCAGGACAACGAGCAGCCTCCGGGCCAACGGGCCCAAGCTACGGCCCGGGCAGCAAACCCTAGGGTTTGGAAACCCTAGCAGCAGCCTTGCAGTCGCCAACCTTGCACCCAGCCGCCGTCAATGCCGCGCAGCCCACCACGCCGGCCACCGCCCGTGGCCTAGCCACGCCCGACACCATCGTAGGCCGCCAGCGAGTCGTTGGAGCAGTGGCAAAAACGCAGCAGAGCTGCGCTGCTTCACCATCGCCATGTGCAGTCGCGCACAACACCTGCTGCTACGCCTCCCCCACCGCGCACACAGCCCAGCCACCATCACCCACGTTACCATCTTCTTGAGCCGCCGTCGCCGGTCGTAGCAGCCAACTGCGATGTTGCCGGAGCTACTGAAGGCGTCTGCGTGAACCAGGAAACAGCCGCAGCCTAGAAGTGTCGTACGCAGCTCTCGTCCTTTTGCTGAGATGCAGCGCGTGGCCTACCTTCTCTCACCCGCGACCACCACCGGCCTGTTCCACTGGCCGTGCCGCCACCTGCAGTACAACCACCACAGCGTGGTTGCGCGCGCGACTAACTGTTCTCCTGTCTATAATGTTTGCCGAAAACACGTGCACAACAGCAAAACTGGGTGCGACCCAACCACACGGCGAAACTAGGTTTTCGCTGCGCCGCCGTCGTCAGACCTGAGGGCTGGACAGAAAGCTGATGTCGTGTTCTTCATTCTTAACTTCTTCAGATCTCAGATTTTTACAAATTTTAATAAAAATACAAAAAATAGATCTAAAATCTATTACATGATTTTCCTATCAAATCTAACCACGCATTTTCTCGTGGTTACAAAACAAATCCAAAAATGAGAAGGCCACGAGAACAAAAACATCTACGACAATTCAAATCCATCCACAATAAATATAAACATACATATTTATTCAATCTTAATTTATTTAAGACAGAGCCTAAAAATCCAAACTCGGCTCTGATACCAATTGTAAGATTTGAGTCTACAATAGACAACATGAGTTGTCATTTATTTCTTTAGCTGTTTGGATCATTTTTAGGGTATCAAAACAAATCAGATTGAATAAATCAGGCGAACCCTATGCATGCTCCTAATTTTTGATTGCAAAAGGATGGATCTAAAGAATACCTGAACTCCAACGATTGATCTACAGATCTAGATCTGAGATAATGATAAAGGATTAGATCTGGATGTGGGATCGATCAACGCTATCGTGTTCCAACAGATTTGATCTTCTGATCTGTTCCCTTGCTCCTCAGAAATCTGGTGAGGATACGCTACCGAGTTGAATCTAAGATCCGGAGGATCGATCGTTGCCTGTTAACTATTATTATAAGCAAACTCGATCAAAGGCAATATTGGTTCCCAATAACCTTTACGATCCATCACAATGATTCTTAGCATGTCTTCTGATGTTTGAATAGTCCGTTCGGACTGTCCATCTGTCTGTGGATGGAATGCTGTACTAAAATTCAGGCGTGTACCCAACTTGTTTTGTAAACTTATCCAAAATCTGGAGGTAAACTTTGAATCACAGTCAGAAGTAATAGATACGGGTAATCCATGAAATCGCACAATTTCTCTTATATACACCTGAGCAAGTTTGTCTGAACCATAAGTTACTCGTATTGACAAGAAATTAGCGCACTTGGTCAAACGATCCACTATGACCTATATCGTAGTATTCCCTTTTTGTAATCTCAGTAAATCCATCATTATATGTTCCCATCTCATTTCAAGAACATCCAATGGTTGTAATTTATCATAAGGTCGTTGATGTAGCGCTTTCACCTTCTGACACGCTAAACATTGCTCGGCATAACTTGCAACATCCTTTTTCATTTCGTCCCACCTAAATTTTGTCCTTAAATCATGGTACATCTTTGAACTTTCCGGATGAGCAGTATAAGGTCTATCATGAGCTTCACTCATGATTTCATTTCTTAGTTCTTCTTGGTTTGGCACACAAATTCTTCCTTGAAACAATAGTGCATTATCAAATTCTTCCTTATACTCTTCTGTCTTTCCCATTCGAATCTTTTGACGTATCTTCTCCATTTCGTCGTTTGCTCTTTGGGCCTCAATTATTTTTTGCCTTAAATTAGACACCACATTCATAGTAGCTAGCATACCATCATGTAATTCATATGGTAATACTTCTTGTAGTTGCAACCTTTCAAAATCTTAAATCAGTTCACTTGCACTTGTAAGAAGTGAACCTAACTTTGTTGCACTTTTTCAGCTTAAAGCATCTGCTACCGAGTTGGCCTTTCTAGGTTGATAATTAATCGTCGGATCATAATCATTTACTAGTTCTAGCCATCTCCTATGTCTCATATTGAGGTTCTTCTGCTCAAATAAATACTTCAAGCTTTTATGATCTGTAAAGACCGCTATTTGACTCCATACAAATGGTGTCTCCATATCTTCAGTGCATGAATCACTGCTGCTAATTCAAAATCGTGGGTAGGGTAGTTCAATTCATGAGGTCTCAGTTATCGTGATGCGTATGCAGTAACCTTGCCATCTTGCATCAATACACAACCTAAGACATTCTTTGAAGCGTTTGTATAAACCTCGTATTCCTTATCAACTTCTGGAATAGCTAGCACTTGTGTTGTTGTAAGAAATTGCTTCAACTTTTGAAAACTCTTTTCACACTCCTTGGTCCACTCATACTTCACTCTTTTCTAAAGTAATTGTGTCATGGGTTTCGCAATCTTGGAAAACCTATCAATGAATCTGCTGTAATATCCAGCTAACCCAAGAAAACTTCTAATTTCAATAGGCGTCATTGGTGTTTTCCATTCTATAACCGCCTCTATTTGGGCTGGATCTACCTTGATTCCTTCAGTTGGCACAATATTACCTAAGAAAGTTACTTCCTTCAGCCATAATTTAAACTTATTAAGTTTGAAATATAACTTTTCACTTCGTAGTGTCTGCAGAACAATCCTGAGGTGTTGTTCATGCTTCTTCTCACTTTTGGAATAAATAAGAATATCATCAATAAATACTAGAACAAAATTATCTACATATGGATGGAATACTCTATTCATTAAATTCATGAATACTGCTGGAGCATTCGTGAGTCCAAAGGGCATAACTACAAAATCATAATGTCCATACCTTGTTCTAAAAGTTGTTTTTGGAATATCTTCCTTCTGAATCTTCAATTGATGATACCCTGATCGAAGTTCTATATTGGAGAATACACTAGCACCTCCGAGCTAATGAAACAAGTCATTTATTCTCGGTAAAGGATACTGATTCTTCAATGTTAACTTGTTTAATTCTCGATAGTCGATGCACATCCTCATCGATCCATCCTTCTTCTTTACAAACAACACAGTAACTTCCCGAGGTGAAACACTAGGTCGAATGAAACCAATATACAGCAGTTCTTGTAACTGCACCTTCAATTCTTGCAGTTCTTTAGGTGTCATTATATATGGTGCCTTGGAAATTGGAGCCAACCCTAGTTCTAAGTCTATGGCAAACTCAACTTGTCTATCAGGTGGCAATCCTGGGAGTTTATCCAAAAATACATCATCAAACTCACTCACCACTCGTACATCTTTCACCGTTACCTCTTGGCTAAGTTCACCTTCCACATACACCAAGTATGCCTTGTTTTCATGGTTTCGTAACAACTTGCTAGCTTTGAGTGCTGTTATTACTAGCACCCTCTGTCCTTTACGAAAACCATACATACATACTTGTTTTTCTTCTTGTGATGGTATAATGACTTTCCTCTCATCACATAGAATGGTAACACGATTCTTTGTTAACCAATCCATTCCTAAGATCACGTCAACATCACTCATCTCCATCACATTCAAATCATTCACAACTACTTTGTGAGCATTTAACAAAATCTCTAGATTAGAGCATACATGCATAGTGATAATAACTTCTCCTGAAGGTATACCTACTTTCAAACTTTTATCACCCTCTACCACTTCAAGATTCAAATTTTCTACGCATGCATGAGAAATGAAGGGATGAGATGCCTTTTTCCCATACATATCCCAGTATGCCTTTTTCCACACATATAACACTCTTGTCTCATTGGTCCCCTAAATCCTCCTCCAGGATTTATTGGTGCCATATTACCCCGGTTTGGCGCATAAAAATTTCTCCTTTGAGGAAACTAATTCCCTCTATTCTCCTGCCTCCTCTTATTGTTACACCCTTGACAATTTGGGCGCTGAACTTCCTCGAACTTTCTCTTTTGAGTGTTAGCTTGCTGATTGGACTCTCCTATATTCAAAGTTGGTAACTTGTCCTTGGTTAAAGCAGCTTCCACGTCCAAAGCCATACTCAGATATTCTTATTAAGTCAGTCCCTTATTAGTGGACAAATGGGCTCGAATATCAGTGCGTAATTCAAACCGAAACTTCTTTGCCATCTTTGCAGGTGTATAACCAAATTCACGGTATGCTGTGATAAGTCACAAAACAGCTTATCGTACTCACTCACAACCATCTTATCACCTTGCCTAAGCTTGTAAAACTCCATCTCTTTTCTTGACGACATGACTTTGATATATACTTCTCATACTATATCCCCTTAAACTGATCCCAAGTAAACTCCTCGTTTTGAGCAGGTGTCATTGTTTTCACATAGGTTTCCCACCATCTGTTAGCTTTGCCTACTACCTGATATGTCATGCAGTTAATCTTGTCTGCCTCATTGCATCTCTATGCCTAAATAATTTTCTAAGGCACTTACCCAGTTTTCAGTCTCAGTGGGATTTCCCTCGCCACTGAAGGTGGGCGGATGTTGCTTCCTAAATACTTCAATCAGTTGGAAAGTTTGAGGGGGCGGTGCTTGCGTTCCCCAAGGTTTATTTCCTACTCCTTGTACAGACGCACTTCCCTCATCGTATACAGCATTGCCTATCGGTATCTCATACATAGACTCATTGTCTGCTTCATGAACAGACTCAATCCAATGAGGCTGGGCTCGTCCTCGGCCTCTTCCATGCCCTCTTCCTCTTCCCTTAACCTCTCTTTCATTAACCGACATTCTGAAATATTCCAACATTTAAATCCAAATCCCAAACAATTCTAATACGATTATATTACGTATATAAACAATTTATCTCATCACTACCAATATTACGAACGCATAAGCACAATCATAATAATAAACCCAAAACATTAATAAGAATAATAATAACCATCATATATATATAACCTGCTTTTATATAACCATCTATATAGAGGTTACACGTGGTACCTACACCTAACCTGATAAGGTTCTAAGGTTGAAATATGTCAAAAGGGATCTGATACTACTATGACACTAGCCACCCCGGACTAATGTTATTCTAGTATCAAACTCGGAAGAGATCCAGACTGCAAAATGGATCTATCCTTCACTTTCGAAATATCCTATCGATCATAATCACTGATCAAGGTGCTCCGCGCATCTTTTGATCAAGCCAAAATATCCACATAAAATATATATAGGCATCATTACTAAATAAAAATGTAGTCAGAACATCATGTCAACAGTAGATCACCCGTCTCCTCTGGACATCTCAGGACTCTCACCCTCGGAGGGATCCTCCTCCTCCACATCATCGTCATCCACTACCATAGTGTCATCCTCATCATCGCTCGACTCATCAAAAGAAACTTACTCCTCACACTCAAACTCCATGCTATAATCACCCTCATTGCCATCTCCAACACCAACGTCACCCTCCTCAAAATCCTCATCGTCAGTATCACTATCACTATCAACCTCATAACCATCTGCCTCTACATCCATCCTGTCGTCATCCTCAACATCGCTAGGAATCTGTACCACCTGACGTCCTATCTCTATCTGTCCTCTAATGTGGGGTACCCTCTGTCCTCCCATGACCTGGTCAATAGGCTCAACTGGTGGCGGTGTCTGCCACATAGATAATACCGGCTCGCCATCAGATACAACAGGCTGATCAACATGCACTATAGCTGAAGCCACATGGAAGACATGCGATGCTACATGGAAAATATGTGACTCAACCTCAAACACTGGTGATGAAACCTAAATAGCTGCTGATGTAACTTGAACTGTCGGCTTAATAGGCTCAAACATAGGCTCATAAGCATGTCCAAACCCCGCAAAGAAAGCTGGAACTGGTGGAATCAACACAGATGCATGTCTGATATGGTCTGGCACAGGCAGCATAGGATAATCAGTAGCATGCTCAAATGGTCCACTCGATGAATATCCTGGTGACATAATGAATGATGCATCTGATAAAGTATGGGAAAAATCCCACTAGTGCAAACGTATGCCAATGCTGGAAAGTATGTAGTCTGGCCTCATTTATGGCCCACGGTCTCCAATGATCCGGCAATTACCCAATCAGTCTCATCATCGCCTTGTAACCTGGCAATCCTCTGGTACTCACCATCTCCCACTCATGCTTGTAATGAGATAAGAACTCCACTAGGTCATGATGGGGGTATCTAACATAACTCCTAAACCTCTGAACCAAGAAATCCTGATAGGGATCCATCACCCACAACAATATAGACGGTCAGTATCAATCCAAAATATATACAATATGATGAATGACCCCAATCCTTTCCACTCTCTCTCAATCCTCGTGACTCTATCGGGTCATCTCGGTGGTACACGTTCCCCAAAATTTCCACAAATACGTCCAATGCTTGGCGACACTGATATCCCCGATGCACTATGGTAGTAGTCAGCGGTTTCTATGGTCTGGTTCACTACTTACCTAACTTAGTAAATGCAAATCCACATAACACAAACAACTACTTACCTGGTTTACTTCCACTAGCCTTCGAAGGCTATTGCTCACAACCATTCTCAAAATAATAAAAAAATAACACAATAATTCAAATTCAAATAAAAATCACACAACAACTCAAATATTCAGTCACCATGATCATAAATCGTAAATTCAAATCATAATAAAACTTAACAAATCAATCACAAAACATAATAACTCGCTTAAATCAGATTAATCCTTCCATAATAAATCAATCATTCCCAATTCCATCAATCATCAATAAATCATAATCCTTTCAAACCAACACTACAATCATCCAAGCAAGAGCCAAGCTTCCATCGCTACACCATCTCAAATAGTTTCATCAACACCAATCAACACAAACAATCAAACAAGAAATCACAAAATCATAATTCAAATCACATTATCAAACAACAACATTGAAATCCTTTATACACTTACCGGACTAAGCTGAGCTGGAGGGAGAAGAATGTGGAGCTTAGATTTTATATTTAAATTTTTGAACCTTAGATTTCCGAGTGAAAGGAAATCTTGTATACAGAGCAAATAAACACTGCTCTGATACCACTCTGTCACGCCCCCATTAAGCTTCCCCGGCTTATGAGAGCGTGACGGTTAACTCTCAAGATTTCTCACCAATTCATATCATCATGAATAAGATTAAGCGAAAGCTGACATTTATAAAGATAATAATAGGGTTCGAGTTCATACAAAATATCATCATCCAGTTGAGTTCAAAAGCAACAGTGTTAAGATTATACAAAACATGGGGAAGTTTGTTTTTGAGAGGTTCATTGCAGCGAAGATTTATGTAGTGGAAATATGTATATAAAGATACATATCTCTGGATCGATCTCTGGTTTGGACTGCTCACACATTCCCGCTACCACCTCCACTGCTCCAAGCTTTAACCTACATGTTTTACAAAAACAAATATAAACCAATAAGCCGATAAGACATAAGGTTTTAATTTAAAAATCCACTCATGCTTATAAAAACAATTTCATATACTCTGCAAAGTTAAACATTTCACGTATGGTCATTATCTGTTTTAAAAGTGTGGTTTGGAAGCAGGCCTACTTCCAAGTCACGATGTACAGCTGGGAATAACATAATTCACTCAACCTATTGTCATCAAAGAGCACTGATCTCGGTCCCCCAACATCGAGATTCGATTAACTTTAACCCATCCTTATAACCCTGAGTGTCAACCCGCGGTTGATCCACTCCACATATAATTCTTTTGGGGAATCAAACCACCAGTACTGACATACCTGAGTTTTAGCTCGTGGTACTGCGGCGCAAGGAAATCAGCTATCTTGGGCTCACAATCAGTCAAAAGCCACTCAAGGTTTAGAACCTTGGTTCATTTTACTGACGTCTTATCTCTCTGGACAACAACGTCTAGCTTCAGAGGTACAAATATGATCCACAAAACAATTTTGGCATAACAATTGTTTTACAACAAAATATTTTTCATGAATTTATTTTAAAAAGAAAACATGTTACATGCTTTGTAGTTTTTATACAGAAAGTCCACCTTGTTTTCTTACCGAATTTGATTGCACGGCAGCTGCTCAAAAGCATAACCTTGCCCAACGCGATTTTCGTAACATATTAATCATAACACACAAATAAGGTAAACATTCATAAACCACATACTCATCATTACATATACAAAGATGTATTAAAATCACAATCTGACCTAAATCATCTTACTTCCTAACTAACTCCTTATTTAAGAGCTTCAAGTTTGTAAACCAACAATTATAGTTCATATTATGCTTAACTTGTTTTCAATTAATGATTTCAAAACCTTGCTCTAATTCATGATCCTCTATAATGCATCATCATCTTCATGGTTCACAAATATCATATAAATCTCTTCTAGTTCACAAGTTCCAAACTCTATAACTTAGTAAAAAGTGATTGGAGCATACCCATCTCAACATTTTATTCAATCTTTGTTCTCAAGTATCTCATCCTAATTCTTTTATCAATTTAGTTCATCATCAGGCCAACTAAAATCATATTCCAACGATTATAATAACATGAGATAAGGTTGATTATTTCACTATGTTATACGTTCAAATCATGCTACAAACCTCATATATTATGCATGGAAGGATCCAATAGGTGATGCTTAAGTCTAACTATTAAAGACGGACGAACGAGCAAGAAAATCGAGGGTTTGCAAACCAACCCAGTTCTGGTGCGGTCACTGTCGTCCGTGCCCCGGCCGAGCCTCTGACCGCGCCCAAAGGGCTGCGACAAGAAGCCTCAGGCGCGGTCCCAGCCCTCAACCACGCCGGTGACGGGCTACGACGCTCTCACACCCTTTTCACCCAAAATCCAACCACATTCAACCACACATATCAACCACAACCATAATCCATCAAGAACACATGTTAAATAACACGATAACACAATTTCATGTACGATCAAACCCCAAATTATACATACAAGGTTGGAAATTTCATGGGAAGGGTTCTTACCTTCTTCTCCAAGTGATTGGTCGCTCAAATTCCGAGTTTCCACTATCAAAATACGACCCAACACCTCACTTAAGTTCCTAAAAGCAATTATAAGCATCTATCCAAGAAATTTCTAAGATTTGGGACTAATTAAACTAAAAACTCGAATTTGTATACTCTCTGCCACAATTTTCCAAAATGGCCATAAATCGGTTAATTATTACACAAATCAAGCAAATGAGTAGTCCACGAGCATCTACTCTCGAAGATCTACAAGTTTGTATCTCTCAATCACCGTCGAAATCAGCGTCTACTGGCCGGAAATATCGCTGGAAGTTCGCTATCTCTAGAGCATTTTTCTTTTGCAAAAAAATGACATGGAATGGAGTGTTTGGTCTTTCTTCAAGTTAATTGAAGTTTTAATGGCAGTGTAGGCTAGCTATAGTGAGTCATTAGCTAGTTTGTTATGAAAGTAACAAGTGTCATTGCCACTTACTATTATAATCTCATTATTTTAATTGAGACATACATCACTTTTCCCATATATATATACATGTATGTATATATATCCTTGAACATATAAATATATTTTGATATCTTAGGGGTATAGGTTACCATCTTTAGACATCGAATAATACGACATTTCAAATTGTATCCAAAAATATGATCTTCTACAATTCAAATTTTAGATACTCGTTCAAGAATAATCTAAAACCCGCTAGATAAACTGATTAATTAAGCAGTTAATCGCACAATCAAGCACTAACGGCAAGATAACTTTATTATAACTATTTGGGTTATTACAAAAGAGCTAACGATCTATAGTTAGTTGGTAGATACCAGTATCTACCAATCAACTAGCTCACTCGCCTAGGCCTTTGTCTTTGTTATTGCTTCATATATTTAGAGTGTGGGCACACCGAACTGTCTTATCCTTTTGAGTTAGGAGTTTTAGGGTTCTTCCTAGAACTTTCAAACTTGCGGCTAGACGTCCGTGAGAATTTCAGCTTAGAGATGAGTAGAAATTGTTGTGTTCTTACTCGGAGAGTAAGAACACCAAGAAGTAAATCAAGCTCGGTTAGAGGCTCCAGCATAGTTCGTTTATTAAATAATCAAAATTATATTTTTTAAAATCGGTATCCGAATAGTTCATGAGTAGCTATAATGATTTCTAGAATTCATTTCAAAAAATAAAATTATCAAAACAAATTTACACAATTTCTTGCAAAAAATAATGTACTTTATAAATATTAATATTTATTGATTATAACAACTGATTGAATATAAAAGTTAATCTTAAATCTTTTATTAGTTATTTTAGTTTGAATATAAATTATTAATCTCGAAATCTTTTATTAATTTTGTTTTTTAGTTCTGCGAGTGTTCATTACAATGTGGAGTGGAAAGTAGAGATCTGAATCATCTGACGCTTAGGCCAAGGAAATTATGTGAATATATGTGGCGGCATTAAATAATCTTTAATTGACATTTTTCTTCTTATATAAATATTAAATATACATGCACATTATTCTTTAGTCCAATTGTATTTGGGCCCAACAAACTTCAACACTAATTTATCACTACAGTACATTTTATTTTGTATAAAAATTATTGACTCTAAATATATTGCTAAAGAAAAAATAATATATTTTTGACTCTCTATTTTTTTATAATAGTATTAATATGTAATATACAAAATAAATTTTAAGTAAAAACATTGAATAATTATTGTCCTAATTATATATTGGTCAGAATGTTGGTAATGATGATTTACTACAACATTACCTTTAATTTAATTGTGGAAATTCGATTAAGCATATAAAAACTCCAATTACATGAAATAATATTTGTCACACATTATCTACACAAAAAAATACCACAGATTAATTTTCACTATGAGGGCTGTCTTCTTACTTATGTTTCTTCTCATCATTGGTATGTTTCCTCTTTTTCTTCATTAATTCTTTGGTCATGACTTCACTACTTTTCAAAATATATTTAAAAACTTTTAAGAAACCAGATTATGGGTTCAACATACAATGATAACATGTGATGTATAATTTAATTTGAGTTAATGCATATTATTTTTTCAAAAAAAAACTATC
Source organism: Plectranthus barbatus (assembly GCA_026898455.1). Taxonomy (NCBI): domain Eukaryota; kingdom Viridiplantae; phylum Streptophyta; class Magnoliopsida; order Lamiales; family Lamiaceae; genus Plectranthus; species Plectranthus barbatus. The sequence goes on along the minus strand of JAPKLW010002362.1, from coordinate 15,299 downwards.
TCACAAACTAAAAATAGTAAAACAATCTCACATGAGTTTCTGTCAAATTTGATCAATCATAATTAATTCAATTTTAATTTTAATTTTAACATATTATATATCAATTAAAAATATTAAATATTTTCACATTCTATCAACATGATTCATAATAAATATATATGTTCATGTTCAATATCCAATATATAAATCAAATGTAAATAAAATTTTCTCTTTTTTTATATTATTTAAAAAAATATTCTTCATGATTAGTGAAAATTCTATTAATATCATGGTGAAACATAAATGTTCCAATGTCCACCATAGGTATGCTATGTTAATGTGTTCTCGACTTATGCAACAATACATTAGAAGTAATGATAATAATTAAAATTGACTATCTCATCAATGTTACACTTTCACATTGGATATATTAACATGTGTCCACTGTGGGTAGGTGAACGAAACTGTATCGCGAAATTAATTTATTGGTGGGTTGTTGTAAACAGGCATTGGTGCAGCGAGTGTGAAGGGGGTGGAGTTTGAGTTTGAGGAGAAGAAAATATGCAAGTATAAGAGTGAGACATACCGGGGAGTATGCTTGAATGATATCAAGTGCGCCGATGTTTGCAAACGGGAGGGCTTTGAAGGCGGCGATTGCCAGGGCATCCGACGTCGCTGCTACTGCTACAACCATTGCAAATGAATTTAAATATTTGTTTCTTAATATATACTATGTCTCTTTATCTATACATAAACTGCATTTGATCTTAAGGACCATTGAGGTAATAATAAAACTAAATTTACCATTATATTTTATTAAATGGACATTTAAAATCTCAAAACTTTAAGATTTAGCAACATCACATATAATTCAGAAATGTTCACTTAGTCATTGTGGACAGAAGTTAAATGTGTCTATAACTGATATGATAATAACAAATAAAAGGTAGATAAATTTAGGGATATCATTTACATTGTATTGTCACATTAACTATAAATTTCACTTAGTCATCGTGGATAGAAGTTAAATGTGTTTATAACTGATATGATAATAAGAAATAAAAGGTATAATAAATTTAGAGATATCATTTACATTGCATTGTCACATCAACACTGAATATATTATCTAATGCCAATTGCCAACAATGGTTAAGGGAATATTTATATATCATAATTAGATCAATTCGATAAATGTGTATTGCTAAAAAAAACAAGTATTTACCTATTTCACAAGGAGTTGTAAATTGAATCGATATTTACAAGTTAAAAATATTAAACTTAGGGATGTTAATCTGATTTGGAATTTGTTGGTACAAAATGTCAGTTATTAATATAGTTGAAATCTTTAAAAAAAAGTTTATCATAGTTGATTTAGAAATTTATAAAACTAATTGTGAGCCTAGTTCTATTAAGTTAATCAAATTTAGAGTATATATCAACAACTTAATCAGTTGTTGGGTTTGAAAAGAGCAAACATATTAAATTAAGTAAACAACAAAATATTCAAAATTATAGTGGTTCGGATGTAAAAAAACCCTACATCCACTCTTCGATCAGTTAGATCAAAATTTACCAAAACAGATTACAAAAGTGCATTGTAATTGATTTGTCTAGTGCGGGAAGCTCCTATGTCCTCAGGCTTCTAGGCGGTTTCAAGCGGCGAATTTTTACCATGAACTGACTTCGCTAGGTTTTTCGACTGAATTTAGACTCGCAAGTTTTACCACAAACGTGTCGCTAGACTTGAAATTTGATATATGTGAGTTTGAGTCATTCACATAATGTAGAGATTTAATGGAGTATTTGGCTTCTAACAACAGATAGCGGTCTCGAATTTAGTATCTCAAAGATAACTAAACTCCAGTAGTCTCAAGCTAGAAGCTTGGAGGTCTCGTGATGAACATGATTGAATTTGATGATTTAGAGTTTCACAAGTAGTTTAGTTTGACAGTAGTACCATTAGTCTTCTCTCCTCGATCCCCAAAGTTATTTATGGGCGAATATATATTTGACCTTTCAGAAATTTGAGATGCTGGACGTTTGTCGTAATTGCTGTTCAAACACCTACAAAGCAGGGGCGGATCAAAAAATTTAGAATTGGAGTACAATGTATAAATTAAAAAAAAATTTGGGGGTACATAATGTTAAAATATATATAAATAATGTATACACCCCCAACTATGTCAATAGATCCGCCTCTGCTACACAACTTTTTGACAGGACTATCTTGTCTTAGAAGCTTTTATTAGAATGGTACTCAATCAGTCTTATAAATCATGACTGGTTGTATTCCCCGATTCGTTAGACGGACTTTCAAAAAGACGGATCCTTAGTTCTTTTTCTCTTCATTATCCTATTTTTGTTATCTGTCAATTGAGAATTCGATTGGTCTTTTCTTTAGCTGGTGAGTTGATTCTTAATCAGTTACAACACAATCTATATAATCTAGTAAAGGAGTTCCACAAATTTTTCTCCAAATTTTTTGAAAGATGTATCCATTCCAATAAAAAATATATTAAATAAATTTATTAATGTTTTGCAATTATTTGTTCATATGTTGTGAGACAATCATATTTCCTACAAAGTTTTTAATTATCATGCCCACTCACTCATGTTCTAAATTTTCAAATAATAATTAACTAGATTGTTGCCTGCGCGATGCGCAGAATATATATATTTTTATTGATAATTTATTATAAATTATATCAATTTCATTTATTATGTGTTTTATAGTATTGAGATATTAAAATCGATCGATCTTGGACAAAACATTAATTTTTCAATCAAGTTAAATCTTACGATTTAAATTACTCAAATTATTAGAATTGGTTAATACATGTATATGTCTTCTTTAATCCCTTTCTATACACATTTCTTTTGGTATACAATTTGAATGGGGAGGGGTGTCCATTTCTTTTCTCGAATACGTAACCAATTAATCATTAAACACTCTGAGATTGGGGAGGATACATACTTTACCACCACTTTTCTTCTCCTTCATACACATTTGGATTTAAGGTTTGATGTCCTCTTATTTACTTAAATATTTATATCATATTTGCTCAAAAAAATATTTATAGCATAAAAGATATATATTTATTCTTAATATTGAAATAAATTAACTTAAATTATTTTAATAGTGCATGTTCATTTAATACACTATATTTCTTGATTTTGTCATTGAAACAATATTTAAATGTTCTTGATTTATTTATATTCATTTTTATTATTTTCCATTTCTTATTCTTTTTATATCAATACATAATCATTGTTTTGTCATATCTGGTAACATACTCATTTTACATTTTATCTTCTCTTTCTCTTCATCTTACATATAGATACACTTGAGTGTTTTAACCTTTTATCTTTTTCTTATCTTATAGTTTAATTAATTATCATCCCAAAATGTGATATTATCAAAACTACATTAAAAGCTATAAAAGTATTGTTTCTCAAAATATATTTATATAAAATATACATAAAATAATTCCAATTTTCAAATCTAAGCCTTCAAATATAGAATTGTTTTAACAATATTAATAATATTTTCACCATGTGAATGTATGTTAATTAAACCTGAAGATCTATTAACTTGATCTTTGAATTAAACGGTATATATCTAAAACTTTAACTTTATTTTTTATGCATTTATTCCTTTTTTTCATTTTTAGATTTTACTCCCCTTTCCGTCTCTTCTTTATCCTCCCTCTCATTTACTCCCTCCGTCCTGCTCGAATAGTCCCGGTTTGACCGGGCAAAATAACTAAGGAATATGAGTGTTGACTAAGTTTAGTAGAAATATTTTTTTATTATTGAATGTGAAAAAGTTATCATTTATAGAAATGTGACTAATGAAGTGGGACAAACAAAAACGAAAAGTGGAACAATTCGGGCGGGATGGATGAAGTATTTATTTTCCATTCTCATCCTCTATTGTTCTTGTGCCCGTATCTCCCTCTTTACTCTCACTTATTTATTTTTAAAAGGTTAGTTGTTTGATAATAATATTAAATTGTCCTTGGAGAGATTTGTTAAGAGAGTTTTAAAAAAAAAATTGTTTGGTTGTCATATTTCTTTCCATGTTTTGGTTAAGATTATTTATTTAATTTTAGACTTTTTAAAATATATTAATTGTCAAATAATAATTCTTTTGTAGCATATACATAACTATAGTTTTATTGCAGTGTTTTTAAGATGTCAGCCCATAAAATATTTTTTAGCGCATCAACACAAATTCTTGATTCGAACAAATTGACATGTGAAGAGAAAACACTAAACTGGCACAAATAAAAAGATATTTAATCAAATAAAAATGTTAAAACGTATGTCTGAACAATATTTAATAATATTGAAATGAGTGATTAATTAGTACATTAAATTTAGGGTACTTATACAATCTTTTTAGTATTCATAATTTTTGGTGAAAAGTTAAATTCACCCATAATTATGTAATGTTTTATATATAAATTAATGTTTGTCTATTTAATTTTCTTAGTCCTTAAGATTTTTGAAAAGTGTGTACATTCTTGTTTAGATATTGCAACCGTTTTGTTGTATTAGTTAATTTTATCCTTTTGCATTGCTTTATTTTTTTTATTCATTATGCAGTGATTTATTTTTTTTTCACAACTGAGGTTTTCTCATTATTAGATTATTGTTTTCTTAAGTTTCAAAAACTTATTTTTGAAAAGTTACATGAGTGGAAAAATATAAATCTAGAGGTCATGCTTTTAAGAATATATAAATTCGTATATGTGAGATGTGTACACAATATTGTAAGACTATAAATAAATTAGTTGATTGAACTTTGAATATAAATTTAAAAAAATTTGTTTTGTACCCTATTACTAAAATTTTGAATACGTCATTGACCCTTGGTGAATCCTCCATACATAAAAGGACATTTGCTATGAAATATAAATAAATGCTATTTCTTTAAATAAAAAACCTGCAAAATTTTAGAAATTGATAATTCAAAGAGAGAATTGGAAAAAAAAAATATTTAGAAAGAATAGTTATTAAAATTAATAAGTCGAGCACCCTAACAAAGTAAACAATTTGATTCGGAAATTATGACTATTGCGATTGGTCTTGCATTTGGTTCGATATGTAAATACGATGTTAAATATATTAATTGAAATGATTGATAATTAAATATTAGTATATTGTATAATTATAATTTCATTACATAGATTATAGACTGACAAAATAAGAAAATTATTTACCCAATAATATTTTTCATTACATAAAATTATACCAATACAATCTCGACTTCAACAAAAAGATAACATAATTTCCTAAAAAGTTAATAAGCTACAAATTAAAACAAATGCTATACTTCAATAACAACTAAAACAACATTAAGAATATCTAATCTACTTACAACATGTCGCTTAAAAATAACAAAATTACACAAAAATCTAACTTCCATGAAATATGTAAATGCACACCTTGGCTCTCAAATAGAATCGTCATATCATATTAAACAAAATATTGCTTTTGTTGCACAACATTGAATGAGTAGCACAAATGACCTGATAGAGAATTTTAGTGCCTCACATTTGTGAGAGACATGAATAAATTGTGATTTTTCATTACTTGTTGATATTTATAGAGTTTTGGGATGTTCATATTAATAACATCCAATTTAATTATGATAAAAATTTATGCTTGTAATTTGCATTTAAATTGCCGTCAGATTAATTCATTTTTTTAATTTGCACTAATTGTGCACATTTTCCTTATAATATATATTTGTACAAAATATATATATACACACATAATTAGTAATGCATAATTATATATTCAAAAAAATAATTAATAATATTAGTTATAAGTTATACTAATTACCATATTTGTTTATAATTACCTAATTTGCTATAGGATTATTTTAGGTATGTTTTTTTGGGGGAAAAGATTTTTGGGTTGGGGTTTTGCTTTTAAGTATATATAGATTTTTTGCATACTAATTTGAGTTCTACATATTACCACATTTAGGATTTATAAAATATCATTAAAAATATATATTTTGAATAATATGAAAGATTGGAGATTTTTTACACATGAGATAACATGTATGAATTAAATATATATAAATTAAAATATTATAAATTATAATAATTAATATGTGTAAAAAGTGTAATATCCTAAGATTTATTAAGCTAATTAAAGCTTAATTTGAGGTTTAATTAAAAATTTATTTAGAAATTTATTTTAAATTGCTCTTTACTCAGAAATTAACCTCTATCGAGACATGGATATCCATTTTATGAGAACTAAATATCTTTGGTTACGTTTTCAAGAACCCTTGATGGCCATGCAGATGAATTTTACGAAAGAAAGTCGAGCGCGATGAATTAAGGTTTCTAGCGTATTTTCAATACGTTTAAAATCACAACTCGCACTAGAATGCTCCGTTTCTTTCACCGAGTAAAGATTTACTTAATATTGATTTATAAAAATTTTAGAAACAATCGGATTGAGATTCTGAGGTACATGGAATATTTTATGATTTTTTGAACTATTAAGTTCGGAGCGAAAATAAAATAATTCCAAAAATTACAAAATTTAACTCACGAGTAGAACTCATAAATTAGAAAATTTCTACGGATGCCCATTTTTCAAATTGGACGATGGATGTTGAATTAAAAATTAACAAAGGTTGAATGGCGGGGTTATTACATAAAATAACGAATCCGGAGCTGCGACGAGTGGGATCGTGCCACGTGTCACTCCCCCATCACCCTCACATGCCTCCCATGTGCCCCTCAATCATTGTAGGGTTGAAGTGCGGTGCAAGAGAGGGTATTCAGATCAAAAACGAAGCAGCTACTCATTTTCATTCACTTCGCAACACCCCGCGCAGCAGCTTCTCTCACCCATCTTTCTCGCGATTTTCCGATCAACCAAGGAAGATTCAGACCGCGACTTGTGAATACCAAAGAAATATCGTGCTGCAAGATTTCCATAGCATCCAGAATCATCCAAATCCATCGAGTATTGAGGGAGATACGGCTGTGTTGACAAAGGCTGTCGGTAAGCATTTCCAACTCCGTAAACCTACTCCCAGCCCCCTTATTCACGTGCGTTTTTCGGATAGGTCGGGCTAGAATCGGCTAACAATTTCTAAAGACCGAAGCAAGATCGTGCTTCAAGGTTTCCACAGCCACTGGAATCACTCCAATCCGATGAGTATCGAGTGAGATACACCTCCATTTACAGAGGTTGTTAGTAAGTTTCTCCGAAACCATAACCATCGTCGGAACTCCGTGTAAACGGCGATGAACCCATGATTAACCTTTATGATCTTGTTCCTTGTGATGATAGGAAACTTTTGGTAGCCTGAGTTCACCACTATCGCTCGCTTTTCGCCGGGAAACGCAGCAGCAACCTTCGCGCAGGTGAGGGTTTTCCCTGATTTTCCATCTGGATGAAGCTTCGTGTTTCCAGTCATTTTCTTCGATTATGCTGCATCCTATCTTGTTCCTAGTGTTGTCTAGAGGTCGGGGGTGAGTCGGGGAAAGTTAGTTTGGCCCAAAACGGCTGAAGCAGAGGCTGCGCGAGCCGTTCGCGTCGTTGGAGCTGGCGACTAGCGTCGGTCGACGCTCTGGCCATCGATCGACAAGCCAGCGATGGTCGACGTGTGCTCCGACAGACGATGCAGGCAGCACGTCTGCTCTCTCTCTCTTCCGCAAATATATATATATACATGTGTTTGTTTACGTAAATGTAGAAAAGAAGAAAGAGAATTTCTCTTCTCTCTCTCATATATATATATATATATGGATATATATTATGTGTGAAAAGAGAATTTATTCTTTTCTCTCTTCTAAGTATATATATTGTAATTATCATAATAATAATAATAATATTATTATTGTTGTTGTTGTTATCATTATTATTTATTGAGATTATTATTTGTAAAACTTGTACTCCCTCTGTCCCATAACATTAGTCCTGTTTTCCTTTTTCGTCTGTCCCAAACATTAGTCCTCTTTCCTAAAATGGAAAATTAATACACACTCACTAATAAAATATTAATTTTCTCTATCTCTACTCGCATTGGTATATGTGCCGGAATGAAATAAGACTAATATTATGGGACGGAGGGAGTATTATTTAATTACTTAAGTATTATATTTTGTTATTAACTCGTTCACTAATTATGGATCTTGTTCAATTATCTATATCAATTAGATGTAACGACATCTAAATATATATAAATGTTGGGAATTACGTAATTAGGTTGGGTATGTATTTAAACGTTAAATTATTTCGAGTTGATTAATACCTTGTTGAATATGATTTAGTCGTTTAATATATAAACTTACTTTGATTTATTGGGTTAATCTGTTAACCGTGGATTGATTAACATGTATAGATAAGTTATATGAATACATTGACTTACAAATAGGGTATATTGATGGAGGTTCGTGTCAATCGGTATGTAAAATTAGACAGTTGTCGCACATTGGATTCACGTATAGCACCAATTAGGGTAATATCATTTAAACCCAAGGAAGTTCACTTGACTTATCGTGTATATTTGTGTTGCTATTGAAGGAACAGCAGGACAACAAGTTCGACTTCCAGTACTTGCTTAATTGTTATTCACATTTCGTAAGCTATCGAGGTGGGGACGATTTTATTCCTAATTTCGCTTGATTTTGGGCTATAAGCCCTGCTTCTTGAAAAACATGCAAATTGATTTGATTTTTAACTGATTGTCTATGCCAAAATATTTTGATTTCATATCTGTTCCTCTAGTCAACTGTAGTTGACCAGGGAGATTTGGTTTAACAAGGACAGAACCAGGTTTCAAAGGAATCCTGAGCCAAGACTCTTAAACCCTAGGGGCATTGATCCTCTGTTGTCTCGAGTCAAACTCAGACTTGGTCACTCAATGGAGTATTGATACCTTCAGAGAAATAAGGAGAGACACACTGATATGTGTGTAAAATGACCTATTTTTCGATGTGTGAGCGTGCATGTTTGTGGCCA
>JAPKLW010002361.1:67115-89220 GCA_026898455.1 Plectranthus barbatus | reverse complement strand
ACTCCTTTAATTCCCAACTTTGGCTTGTAATGTAAATTATGAAAATCCTGTTTTGTATCGTGCTTAATGAGCCAGACTCGAATGCTTTTGACAACTCCTTCTTTTCACACAGGATTATCTATCTCTCCTGCTGGTCTTTATTGTGATTATTTACATCTTTCCTACTCCTTTTTTTGTTCATCGGTCGATTATCATCCCCGATGTCACATCCCCGACTTTGGGAATTTCTCGGGGTGTGACAAAATTACATTGTTAACATGTTTGTTTTGTCGTTTATTTTAAATAATTTTTGAAATTTAAAAACTCTAAAGCTATTTTGCTAAATAATTGCATTTATGCAATGTTTTTAATAATTTTTTAAAACTAAATTATTATTAATATAAATTTATGGAATAAATTTTAAATACAATTAATGTGTAATAATTCTTTCAAAAATACATTTTATTTCAACTTGCTCATAATGTATTATATATATTGATATATTTTAATCATAATTTAATAATTGTAGAAACAATATTAGTTTATTTAATATTTTTTTAATATGTTCACGCTTTTCAAAAAAATTGGAGAGAAAAGCTGGAACTCCTTTTGTATATTTTATATATATATATATATAGGGGAGTGATCATATGAGAACTCCCCTTACCATGTGAAAATAAGATCTAATCTCGGCCATCCAATTGATGATCCAACGCTCAAGACTAAATAAATCCCGTCTGCATTATAGTGTAGTGAAACGTGCATTAAAGGATAATTTTGTAATATTTTTTCTCTCTCCTCTAAAATCATCCTAAATCTTTAAATGATCATATCTCATTCGATTTAGATTATTTTTTAATGTATTATATATCAAATTAAAGGTAATTTAATTATCTTTCAAACGAAATCCCAATTGCATATGTTTCGATTAAAAAATCATCGTAAAAAATAAAAATTAGCGATTATATGCATAATTCTCGTAACAGTACACGAATTCTTATATAATGAACGGAGTTGCACAATATAATGCATGAAGTTATATTATATAATGCAGAATATGATAGATAAAATGCAATAACTTTTTTTCTGCAAGATCAAAAAAAAAATTAAAATTCATTATCTTTGCATATTGTAGATAATATCATAGTTGTTATAAAAGTTGATCATATATTACTTGTTTTTAATTATGTATTTTTTTGTTATATTATATAAATGTATATTGCTATATTATATAATGCATGTTTGTTCGGTATATAATGAATGTTTGCTAGGTATATAATGCATGACGAGGTCAATATAATGCATGAAGTTATATAATGAATACAATAGCACAATATAAAGCTTGAAATTATAATATATAATGCAAAATATGATAGATAAAATGCAACATGTTTTTTCAGCGAAATCATCATTCATCATTATATTTGCACTTGTTATTTATTATATAGTAATAACATATGCATTATAATGAAAGTAATATAATTTTCTCTAAAATACAAGTAATATCATGTATAACATGCATAATTCTCGTAACAGTACACGAATTCTTATATAATGAATGCAGTTGTACAATATAATGTATGAAGTTGTAGTATATTATGCAGAATATGATAGATAAAATGCAACATGTTTATTTCAACGAAATCATCATTCATCATTATATTTGCACTTGTTATTATATAGTAATAACATATGCATTATAATGAAGGTAATATAATTTTTCTCTAAAATAAAAGTAATATTATACATAATAGAGGAAGTAATGTCGTATAATGATAGTAATATTGTTCTAAAATAAGAGTAATACCATATTATAACGCAGGAAGATGTTTGTTAGGTATATAATGAATGTTAGGTATATAATGCATGTTTCCTAGGTATATAATGCATTTTCCTATGTATATAATGCATGTTTGTTAGATATATAATGAATGTCGAGATAGAATATGCAAACAGAATCATAAATAAGTACAAAATGACAAAAATACCCTATAATGCAGGTTTTTTGAGATATAATGATCGAAAATTTTAGTAAAATCCTGAGCGTTCATTCATCAAAATCAATGGCGAGGATTGGTTCTTATTTCTTATGGTAAGAGTGGTTCTCACTGGATCGCATCCATATATATATATATATATATATATATATATATCGAGAGAGAGAGAGAGAGAGTAGTGATCATATGAGAATAGTTTTTAGTATGAGAAATGAGAAAAAATCTCAGCCTTTGATTTTGTGATTTCAACGCTCATGATCCATTTCACTCCGTGTGCAGTTTTCCTCGATTATCCTGCAGTGTTGCAAAATTAAGGTTATTTTTATAATTTTAGCTTTTTTTTAAAATCTGAAATTGTATCTCATCTGATTTTTTATTCCTTTCTTCGCGCGATTTGATTTCTTCTTCCTTCTTCGTTCGATTTGATTTTTATTTCTTCTGTCGATTAGATTTTTTTTATTTGTTTCTGGATTTTGCAATCGTGTTCGGTCTCGACTTTGTTAATTGTGCATGAATATAGTTTTAAAAAATTTATTTTATTCAGATCGACGTTCATTTTTACATTTATATTGTGCATCTTTGTTGTTAAATTTATGCATTTTTGTATCTTACAGATTTTTTATTCCTTTCTTCGCGCGATTTGATTTCTTCTTCCTTCTTCGTTCGATTTGATTTATATTTCTTCTGTCGATCAGATTTTTTTTTCTTTATTTCTGGATTTCTCATTCGTGTTCGGTCTCGACTTTGTTAATTGTGCATGAATATAATTTTAAAAAATTATTTTATTCAGATCGACGTTCATTTTTAATTTTAAATTGTGTCTCTTTAGTGTTTAATTTATGCATTTTTTGTATCTTACAGGTTCATTTATTCCAAAGTGTGTTGATGAGATGAAGCGTTTTAAGGGCAGAGTTTTTAGAACTGTTGATGATGGTATTGAGTTTTATAGGGACTATGCTCGTGTTGCTGCTTTGAAGAAGAAGATGATTGAAGGTTTTTATGGTCGATCGGTTCCTGAAAATATTGAAGTGTTGCCTCCAATTATTGTGAAAACCAAAGGCAGTGGAAGTGGAATTACTTCGAGGAATGAGAAAGCTCTTAGAATGTTGGATAAACCAATGAGAATGTGTGCAAAATGTAAAAAGTTGACATATCTTGATTCATGGAATTGTGTCAAAGTCGATAAGAATGTAACCAAAAATGAATGATAGCGTTCTTATAGATGCACGTAGGATGGTCAAAAATGAACTTACTACAGTTAATGCGGTGTAATTTTATTTTTTTTTAATTCATATTTATGTAAAAATGAAGTTTTTGGAAATTATTTTGTAATTCTCCCTTTAGGATCAAATTTGTAATAGGTTTTGTTGAATCAAAGCCTTAGTTATTGGTCGATCAATTGTTGAATTCTAGTATAGTCTAGAAACTCTTGTAATGTCTTGTATAAGCTAAGCATTGAGTTGTAATAGACTAGATTGCTAGAAGTATTCCTAGAAGATGAAGAAGATTGCTAAAGGAGTTAGCAGTTACATGCGAAGAAGGAGATTGCTAAGGCGTTAGCATTCGTATATCAAGGAAAAGAATGTTAGAAGGGTTTACTCAGCAGACGAAAGCAAAGCGATAGCAGAATACTGAAGGAGTCAACATCCGCTAGCATTCAAAGCAGTCTGCTAAGCAATAGCAATCAGCAGAAGATTACAGTGGTATAGTTACATCTGCTGAAGGAGTCAGCAGATCGAAGGATCAGATTGCTAAGAAGAGCCTAACAATCAAGATGTCTAGCAGAGTGCTCCTAGCATTTTCGATAAAATGCCTAGCAAGGAGATACTCAGCAGAGACTTACGAAAGACAACCGTTCTAACAAAAAGTACAACCAAGGACGAGAGCTTTCCCGAAGTAGGACGGAAAAAACTGTACGATGACAGAAAGGTGGAAAAAGCAAGTAGTCTCTCTTGGACAAAAAACCATTGTGTCTAACAGGTATGGAGATTCAAAATTTGAATCTCCAGATATAAAAGCGAAGTCTAAACAGAGAGAGATACAATTGCTCATTCAATACAACAAACTAATACTCGAACAAGAGATTCCTAAGACAAAAGCAAAAAGCAAGAGAGCAGTCAGTTGAAAGCTAACATTCGAAAAGTATTCGAAGTTTTCAACCACCAGAGTGTCCCCATTTATTATCTGACACTTCATTGAAGAGATTCCTTGACTTAGATCAAGAATCTTTAATCATTGGGATACCTTCCGATCTTGGAAGCATCCAGCAGTCAAATCTCTGAAAAGAGATTCACTAGGACGGGAGTTTAGCCAAAATCAAAGGTAAGTTCAGAAGAAACTCTAAAACTTCCAAAAGTAGTAAAGGCGAGTTTTACGAAGGTGTTCCTTTGACTCAGTCGGAGCTGCGCCTGAAAAGAAGAAGGATAACGGAGGATAGCTGTGCAGGAGCTGGTTCGAAAGTTCACCACCTATTGCATGTGTTGGCGAATCCTTGTATTCTGATATCTTTTTAGTGGAATTCTTAGCATTTCGGCTAAGGAGTGGATGTAGATCTATTGGATCGAACCACTATAAACTCTGTGTCATTTACTATTTTATTGTTTCCTGTTTGGATTTGAAACCTAGTAACATCAAGTTGCTAGTGTATATCTTGAAACAATCTAATACATACTTGAACTTAAAGCTAAACATTTAGAGAAGATTAAGTGCAAGATAAGATTTAAGAACGTCCGCTGCATTTCATGTTTCTGTTTAAGCCGACGACTCTGGTAAATTGGGACCAACAGAAGTAAATCGAGCTAAAACTGAAGTAAATCGGGCTTAAAATGCAGGTTGTTGTTTGTGTTTGAGTATTTTTATAGTTTTAGCCTTTACTGCAGGATATTGGGGCAAAAATGTCGCGTTTTTCAATTTGTTAAGAATGAATCCAGTTCGTCGATTTGATGAGATGGACGCGCGAGATCTATTCTTATTTCTCATAGTAACTCCTATTCTCACCTGATCACTACCCGAAATATATATATATATATATATATAGGGATGCGATCCAATGAGAACCACTCTTACCATATTAATAAGAACCAATCCCCGCCATTGATTTCGATGAATGAACGCTCAAGATTTTACTAAAATTTTCGGTCATTTTATCTCAAAAAACATGCATTATAGGGTATTTTTGTCATTTTGTACTTATTTAAGATTTTGTTAGCATATTATATCTCGACATGCATTATATATCTTACAAACATGCATTATATACCTAACAAACATCTTCCTACATTATAATATGGTATTACTCTTATTTTAGAACAATATTACTATCATTATACGATATTACTTCCTCCATTATATATGGTATTACTTTTGTTTTAGAGAAAAATTATATTACTTTCATAATAATATATATGTTATTACTATATAATACATAACAAGTGCAAATATAATAATGAATGATGATTTCGCTGAAATAAATATGTTACATTTTATCTATCATATTCTGCATTATATACTGTAACTTCATGCATTATATTATGCTATTGCATTCATTATATAAGAATTTGTGTACTGTTACGAGAATTATGCATATTATATATGGTATTACTTTTATTTTAAAGAAAAATTATATTACTTTCATGATAATTCATATGTTATTGCTATATAATACATAACACATGCAAATATAATGATAAATGATGATTTCGCTGAGATAAACATGTTGCATTTTATCTATCATATTCAGCATTATATACTATAATTTCATGCATTATATTGTGCATTTGTATTCATTATATAACTTCATGCCCATGCATTATATTGACCTCGACATTCATTATATATACCTAGCAAACATTCATTATATATCTAACAAACAGGCATTATATAATATAGTAATATACATTAATATAATTGTCACGCCCGATTTATAAACAAGGCTTAAATAAAAGAAATGAGGCACATCAGGTACGAGACTTGCACTTGAGATATCAATTAACAAGAAGAATTTAAGCAAATGAGAAAGAATCACCACACTTATCCCAAGTTAAGCAAAAGATATTAAAGGGGTGCCTCCTCAAGAAGGGATCGTAGCTTCTTGAGTAACCAAATATCAGAGTATTTATGATGTCATCAAAAGGCTAACAAAAGATAAAGAGTTTCAGCAGCGGAAAGTTATCAATGAAGTATGTATATGAAGATACACACTTCAACATCTAACTATTACAAAAAGAGTCTTCAGCTCCACTTCGACTGTTGCATCGTACTCTGCTCCAAAAGCTTCTTTTAACCTGCGCATTTTAGAAATAATGCGAGGGGCTAAGTACAAATTGTATTTAGTGAACACGTGCCCGAAAACATACATACATATAAGTTTGTCATGCCTTTTCAATCAGGTCGCACATGTGGTTTTAAGTTTGAAATCCTCCCATTGCACCAAAACATTTTATGAGTGAGCATGCTCCTTTTTACTTAGTTAAACTATCTGCAATTGATGATGTGACTCGGAGGTGGCCACCTACCATAGTCACGATGCTAGTCCGAGTAGGGCATGACCCCTAACATGTCAGCATCATAGTGCACTAACCCATGGTATCTCTTTCACTACCTGGGTATGATCGATAAGACTCGCAATACGCAGAGTCAACATCCACGTTGAATACGTTTGATGTTCTTCTCTGAGTGGGGTTCCCCCACTGAGAGGACAGATAGCAAACACAAACAGTAGGCAATGACAAAGTAGTTTAAAACAAAACATTTCATTTCATGCTTGATATACTTTTAAAAGAAAAACATCATTTTCATATTTTTAATTTGGCCCACTATATAGGGGTAAAAGAAAACCCACCTTGAGTAGGTGCGGTTACGTGATTGGTTGATCTAGAAATTGATCTTCTCCTTTCCCTTTCCTATTACATAAGGAATACGAGTAAATCCTCAAGGGATAATAGATTAATTGAAATCTAGCTCATTAAAATAGTTCTAGACTCTTAATCGATCTTGGACTTCTCAATTTGAGCCATCGGATAAAGATATGTGAGAATGATTTTGGCAATTTAGTTTGACGAACAAGATAGTCAAACGTTACTTCAATAGCTCGTTGTTCAACATCGAGCATTAATTCAAGGGACATGAATTCAATTTGATTGAACAAAACAAATGACTTCGTCAAGTGACTAAGCACTTTCAAGAGTTTAAGATTGAAAGAAGTTTCATTGTGAATCATCGTACATTGCTTGAGAGTATAAGAACTCATCAAGTTGTTTCAACGAAATAATCATGGAGATTATTGATCTTAGATGAAGATCGAATTAAGATTTCAAAGATTAAGGTTTAACAAGTTTGATTTAACAATAAGCTTCAAAGGAAGTTCGAGTTACAAGAGTTCGGTCAAGGAAATCAAGTTTATTTGAATTGAGAAGGTTCTCGGAGAAGTCATGGAAGATAACATCTCTTCGTCGATTGATACAAGGAATATCAAACGAAATCAATTTGGATTTGAATTAATTGAATGAAGGATTTAGAATTTAAGGAAATGTCATTGGAGTTGATTGGTATGAAGGGTATCGAAGGATAGGAAAGATAAATCAAATTGGTCGAAGAAAGAACAAAATGTGGGAAATTTCACTCTGTCTCGACCGAGATGGAGTGCATCTCGACCGCGATGGATGCATCGACCGAAATGAAGTGCATCTCGACCGATATGAGTATATCGACCGAGATGAGATGCATCTCGACCGATATGAGCATATCGACCGAGATGAGATGAAATCGGCCGAAATGAATGGCAATCGGCCGTCTCGACCGGGATGAAGTTCATCTCGACCGATATGGCCATATCGACCGAGATGGCCTTCATCTCGCCCGATATAGCCATTTCGACCGAAATGGAGTCTATATTGGCCGAAACATAGGCTATATGCCTTCCGGCGAAAATTCTTGTTTTTGGCTAAAATGGTTATCCGGGCTCGTCCAATCGATTTCTAACAACACCAAATGGTTCTCTATCAAGTATAATGAGTCTAGACATGATTTAAACCATCAAAACATGTTGGAATCGAGATTTAACCACAATATTACCATATTGGACAAATATACCAAAATGCTCCAAATCAACACAAATCGATTCCTAGGTCGATATATCGTTTCTCGGCTCATTATATAACATGCTAAACATGAATACGTACTCATCAACTCTATATCAAGCCTAGATCATGACATTTATAAACTAGGACATAAACCATAACATGTTTAAATCAACAAAATAGCTAGAGGGAGGTTCGATTTATACCTCTAGGACGTTTATAAGTCCTTGTGAGCTTGATCAACATTTGATTTCTCTATTTATAACTTCAAAACAGAAAGAAATATAAATCTAAGGTTGGAAATTGAAAGGAAATGAAGAGAGGGTTCCGAAAAGGTATAGTTTTACCTTAAAAACTCTTCGCCGGAGCTTCGTCGGAGCTCGTCGGAAACTCGCCGGAATCTTCGTCGGAATTTCTTTGGAGTAAATTGAGAGAGAAAGTGAAAGTAAATCTTGTGAAAGAAGCCTTCTATTTATAGAAGGGAGGCGAGGGTAATTTTGGAATTACCGAAAGTCAAAAAGGTTAAAGTGGTTGTCATTCGCTTGTCACATCTGTCACTTTAACATCACCTCACGTCAACTCCACATCTCCTCGCGTCATTGTACGGGAGACCTTAATATTTCGTCTACCCACGAATATTTATCGATCGATATGATCCCGATATGAAAATGTCGGGTCATCAAATAAATTATCGACGTTAATTATTAATTTAATATTTAATTATTCTTCTTGAAATAAGATTGGCAATTGAATAAATGCCCAAAATAATAAATTTCCAAATCAAATTGATCGCATAGCTTCGAATTAAATTTAATGACAAAATATAAATTTTGGAAATTCGATAAATACATTTAAAATTTACGAGGGGTGTTACATCCTCCTCCACTACAAAAAAAATTTCGTCCCGAAATTTCGCAATCACATGAATAGCTCGGGGGTACTTCTCCTTCATCTTGTCTTCAAGTTCCCATGTTGCTTCTTCAGTGCCATGGTGCTTCCAAATAACTTTGACAAGGTTGATCTTCTCGTTACGGAGCTCTTGCGTTTTGAAATCCATGATTGCCTCTGGTCCTTCTTCGTAAGTTAAATCGGGCTGGAGCTGAACTTCATCTTGTTGAATAACGTGTCTTGGATCGTAGCTATACTTACGCAATTGTGACACGTGAAAGACATTATGAATATTTCCGAAACTCGGTGGTAGAGCCAAACGATATGTTACGGCTCCAATTCTTTCTAGAATCTCGTAAGGACCAATATATCGAGGTCTAAGCTTACCTCTAGCTCCAAAACGTATAATTCCCTTAGAGGGCGATATCTTCAAAAACACTTTGTCTCCAACTTCAAAAGTCAACTCGGTTCGCCTTTTGTCAGTGTAAGACTTCTGTCGATCTTGAGCTTCTTTGATTCTGACACGGATCTGTCGAACGATTTCTATCATCTCAGCGACTGAGTCAGGTCCTAAAACCTTCCGTTCTCCAACTTCATCCCAATACAAGGGAGATCTGCACTTTCTTCCATAAAGTGCCTCATATGGGGCCATTCCAATGGTGGCTTGAAAGCTATTGTTGTATGCAAATTCGATCAATGGTAGAACAGCTTCCCATTTCACCCCTCGGTCTAGAACGACTGTTTTGAGCATACCCTCTAGGGTTTGAATGGTTCTCTCGGTTTGACCATCTGTTTGAGGGTGAAAAGAAGTGTTGAAGTTCAATCGAGTTCCGAGCTCTTTCTCTAAGCTAGTCCAAAACCGTGAAGTGAACTTCACGTCTCTGTCAGATGTGATCGTTGTTGGCACTCCATGCAGTCGTATGATTTCCTTGACATAAAGTTGGGCCAACTTATCTGATCCATACGTAATCTGAATTGGCAGAAAATGTGCGCTCTTGGTTAGGCGGTCCACAATTACCCAAATGGCAGTGTTTCCTCTTTGAGACTTAGGTAAACCGGTTACAAAATCCATAGCTATTGCATCCCACTTCCACTCAGGAATGTCAAGCGGCTGTAACTTTCCATACGGCCTTTGATGCAATGCTTTTACTTTTTGACATGCCAAACATCGTTCTACGAACAGGGCTATGTCTCGCTTCATACCTTCCCACCAAAATTTAGACTTCAAGTCTTGATACATCTTTGTACTTCCAGGGTGGGCAGTGTACGGGGTTTCGTGTACTTCTCTCATGATTTCTTCTTTCAAATCATCAACCTTTGGCACACATAACCTTCCGTCATACATTATGGCATTATCGGAAGCTTCTTGAAAGTTTGCGGCTTTCTTCTCACGAATTTGAAGTCGTATCTTCTCCAAACCTTCATCTTTTATTTGTGCTTCCACAATTCTTATCCTTAAATCAGGACTTGCCAATAACGCTGCTGTTCTAGTACTCACCGTCTCTGGTGGTGAAACTACTTCAAGGTTCAACTTTTCAAAATCCTTGATCAATTTGTCCTTTTGCGTTATCACAACACAAGCTTTGGCTGGAGACTTTCTGCTCAACGCATCAGCTACTGAATTAGCTTTTCCTGGATGATAATTAATGATCAAGTCAAAGTCCTTCACTAGTTGCAACCATCTTCTTTGCCTCATATTCAGATCTTTTTTCTCAAAGAAATACTTGAGGCTTTTGTGGACAGTGAAGATTGCACATCTAGCTCCATAGAGATGATGTCTCCAAATCTTCAGTGCATGGACAATTGCTGCTAATTCTAGGTCATGGGTTGGGTAGTTCAATTCATGCGTCCTCAATTGACGTGATGCATATGCAATCACTTTTCCTTCTTGCATCAATACACAACCTAGACCATTCATGGAGGCATCAGTATACAGCTCATAGTCTTTATCTGCTTCTGGTACTACCAAGACTGTGGGGCAGTGGTTAAGAGTTCCTTCAAGCGTTGGAAACTTGCTTCACACTCTTCAGTCCAAGTATACTTTATTCCTTTCCTCAAAAGTTGCGTCATGGGTCTGGCAATTTTGGAAAATCCCTCAATAAATCTGCGATAATATCCAGTCAGTCCAAGAAAATTTCGAACTTCGTTCGGAGTATTAGGAGCTTCCCACTCCTTCACAGCTTGTATCTTAGCTGGGTCCACTTTAATTCCTTCAGCGGATACTATGTGTCCTAGGAACATCACTTCCTTCAACCAAAATTCACATTTGCTGAACTTAGCATACAGTCTCTCCTTTTGCAGGGTTCTCAAGACTGTTCTCAATGCTCTCGATGTTCCTCTTCACTCTTCGAGTAGACAAGGATGTCATCTATGAAGACTAGGACAAAATTATCTAGATATGGATGAAACACGCGATTCATAAGATCCATGAATACTGCTGGTGCATTTGTCAATCCAAAAGGCATCACTACAAACTCATAGTGGCCATATCTTGTTCTGAATGCGGTCTTAGGAATATCTGTTGAACGGATCTTGAGCTGATGGTATCCGGACCTAAGGTCAATCTTTGAAAAGACCTTTGCTCCCTTAAGTTGATAAAAGAGATCGTCGATTCTTGGGAGTGGATACTTGTTTTCAAAGTGAGTTTATTCAACTCGCGGTAATCAATGCACATGCGCATAGACCCATCTTTATTTTTCACAAAAAGAACAGGCGCTCCCCAAGGCGATGCACTGGGTCGGATGAATCCCAAACCTAGCAATTCTTGCAATTGCACCTTCAACTCTTGCAGTTCCTTGGGGGCCATTCTATACGGATCTTTTGAAATAGGAGCTGCGCCTGATTCAAGGTCAATAACAAATTCTAGTTGCCTATCTGGCGGCAATCCAGGTAGCTCATCGGGAAAAATATCTTCGAATTCCCTTACGACTTCGATATCACTGGCAGTAATGTCCTTCTTGGCATCCTCATTGAGGTACACAAGGAAAGCTTGACTATCCTTAATACTGGCCAACCGATATGCTTGCATGGTTGAAATTAGGGGAATCCTTGTTCCTTTCCGAACTCTATGCAAGTACACTGGTTCTCTTCCAGCTTGTTCAAAAGATACAATCCTATCCTTGCATCGGATGGTGGCATGGTTTTCTTCCAACCAGTCCATTCCTAGAATTACGTCCACATCTTTCATTTGTAGGACGTTCAAACCGTTGGCTTTTAGAATATATGTTCCAAAAGAGATTTCTAGGGTCGGGCAGATAAGGTTCGAGAGAGTTGATCCACCGGTCGGGGTGATTACACACAAATAGTTCTTAGTTTTCTCGGTACTAAGCCCTAGGATCTGGATACAGTCTTCAGACACAAATGAATGTGATGCTCCAGTGTCGAAAAGTACAATGATCGGTGACTGGTTTACTAAACCCATACCTGTCAGGTTTCCCTGATCTTCTTTCTCCTTCAGCTGATCAAGAGCGTAGGCTCTTCCCTGACGTGCTGGCTGCTGAGCTGGCTGATGTTGATTTTGCTGCTGCGGCGGTTGCTGTTGCGGTTGCAGCTGCTGAGGCACCTGCTGAATCGGCCTAGCTTGAATAGCATGATTGCGGTTGTTCTTGGGTTTCTGCTGGCCTTGCAGTGCTCGTAGTTGAGTATTGCCTTGGTTGCCTTGGCGCTGATTCCGGAAATCTTGGCGATTGTTGCCCTGGCGACACTGTGACGAATAGTGTCCCATCTTCCCTCAGTTGTAGCAGTTGGCACGAAGTGCAGCGCATTCTCCTGGGTGGTCTCTTCCACAGCGGTTGCAGCGTTTGACAGCAAAGTTTCCTTGATGATTGTTCCCTTGATTCTGAAAGTTCCTCAGATTTTCAGCTGGATTGTTGCGAAAATTCTGGCTGCCTTGCCAGTTTCTCCTCTGTCCAGTTGCCGGGGTCTGTGGAACATCGTCCTGCTTTCTTTTTGTCCCTGATCCAGTGGGTTGCTCGGGTTTTTTGGCCAAGAGAGCAGCTCGCCGTCCATTCTTCAGTGCTGCTTCGATATTCAAGGCTCGCTGCAGTGCATCGGTATAATCTAGCCCAGTTAAGCAAGCAAGAGAGGCTTGAATGTCTGTTTTAAGTCCAGACATGAATTGAAGCGCCTTCTTCTGCTCGGTGTTTACCGCGTCCGGAGCATACTTCAACAGGCTATTGAACATCCGGTCATATTCTGTTACAAACATTTCTCCTTGCACAAGGCGGTGAAATTCCGCTTGTTTTTGGACTCGGTACGTCAGAGGGATGTACTTGGTGTAGAATTCCGCCTTAAATTGATCCCAAGTTAGGGCATCTTCTTGCTCAGGAGCGAGCGTCTTCATATGAGTATCCCACCAATGTTCAGCTTCGTCAGTCAGTTGGAAAGAAATGCACTGGACTTTCTCTCGGTCGGTGCAGTCAAGTATCCTGAAGATCCTCTCCATGGACTTTATCCATGTTTCAGCTTTAGGCGGATCTTCGGTTCCATCTAGCAGCGGCGGATTTTGTCGGGTAAAGATCTCCCTGATTCTTCTAGGCTCGGAGGGTGGTGGTTACATTTCTTCATTATAGTGCTCCCAATTTTGTTCTGGATGGGGTCCTTCGCCATGGTTTGGATTCGGTCCCTCTTGGTTCACTTGAGGTTGGGCTCTTCCACGGCCTCGTCCTCATCCTCGGCCTCGGCCTCGACCTCGGCCTCGGCCTCTTGCAGGGGCTTTTCTAGGCGGCATCCTGCAAAGTAAATAGTAGTTAAAAGGGCATTCAGGACCCTGAATGCGCACAATGCGTATCGAAAAATCCTTATGAAGATTGCACATTCATATTACAACACTTGAATAGAGTAGGTTATCCCACAACTATGGTTAGCATATTATAAGGGACAGTACTCCCATTTGTTTTATGCAATGGCAATGATTATAGCTACCACTTTGTTATTATAGTTAAGAGTAAATATCAATCAGTAAGCGAGGCTTAATCACAACACTGATAAATACATCTGAAGGCCTGGAAGGTGGCCAGGTAGCTTTTCATTAAATTTTTTTAGGGTTGCCGAATTGGAAAATGGCTTCCCTAGCTACCATAATTACAACATTCGTCTTCTCCCGTGGGAGGCATCCTAATTACGATTACATTGATTACATCAGAATAATTAGAAGCGGGCCCATCAAGGTACCCTAAAATCACAAATCCTACAGTTACCACTCTTAATTAGCACGTATATGAATCTACTAGTCCAGTCAAAGACTGGAAGTCAATAGTCATTGTCAGATGAGTCGAACATGCCGACGTCGGAGCAGTCGATGATCTCAGGGGAGGTAGGAATTTCCTCGGGGTCTTCTTCTATGTCCTCATCGACGTTCCAGGGCTCGTCACCCCATTCTTGTTGCCACTGTTCTGGCCAGTTATCTGCTACCCATTCAAAAGGCATCGGGGCAGCTCCTTCCTGTTGAGGTATTTCGATAAGGGCTTCTCCTTGTTCATTGGCTTCTTCCTCCCGTTCTTCCTCTTCCTCGTCTTCTTCCTCGTCTGGATCCTCTTCTTCCTCCTCGTCCTCAGTTTCAACGGACTCTTCTTCATCTCCCTCGGGATCGAGGTATTGATCTCCAAGTCTGTCCCGCATTTCCTGTCTCCACGCAGCCGGTAAAGGGTGATCCAAATCGGGATTCTGAGAATCATCAGAGTCATTCTCATCGGGATAGGCGGGATAGTGGCTGGCATCTAATTCCTCATCACTCGGTCCAAGTGATGGATTCTCTTCAGGATCGTCTTCTGAGTCAGTCTCGCTTTCTCCTTCAGATACCGGTATTGGGGCTCGTGAAGATCCGGCTTCGTGATCATGTGCTTGTGGGCTAGGAGGAGGGCTTTTGAATGATGCCTTCTATGCACGGATAAGGGCTATGAACCTTTCCAGATCAGATTCGTCAGCAGGGGAGTCGTCGAGGAAGTCTCGGTAGTTAGCTTGCGCCCAAGATTGCCAGTGAGGCGGCAATAGTTCCACCAAACGGCGGAGTCCTTCAGTACGAGTTACTCCATGAGGGTGTGCATCTGCCCAGAACTTGTAGAAGTCAGTGAGAAATCGTTTCAGAGAGTCGCCACGACATATTTTGTAGCTTCGGAAGTAGCTAACACGACGCACTCCTAAGGCGTTGCGTGGCAGAGGTTTGCGACGAGTAAAGAAAGACTTGGCCATCTGCGAGTAGGTAAAGTCAAAGGAGTCAATAGGTTAGGCAAAAATATAAATAATAGATTGCACAAATTTAAAGGTTAGCGTAGCGAAAGTAACGCGATTATAAAGGTAATACATCTATGTTCGGCTACGGCGAATAAGAATCCTATCTTAGTACATGCTTGATCTAAGTCTCTCGCGAAGGTAAACTAACACATGCTCCCTAAAAGCATCTAAATTCTCTAATAAGGCCTTTATAAAGCATTCGTAATGCATATGGAAAACTTTCATGAAAATGCAACAATTTATGCACTAAAAACCTTTGATAATTAGAATGCAACTATTTATGCATTGGAACTCTTCATGAACTTTGATAAAAGAGATGCAACAATGTATGCATAAAAACTTTCATATTTCAAAAGAAGGCTTGCGCCTTAAACTTTAATGCAATAATTTATGCAAAATTCTTTTTCTTGATGCGGCGCCGAGTACGAGTGCAGGAGCTGGAGCTGGTAAGGACATTTCCGACTTATTTAGTAGGTGGAGGCCTCGAAACAAGGAGGACCTCGATTCAGAGCGAAAAGAAAAATTTTCAAACCCGGCTCTGATACCACTTTGTCACGCCCCGATTTATAAACAAGACTTAAATAAAAGAAATGAGGCACATCGGGTACGAGACTTGCACTTGAGATATCAATTAACAAGAAGAATTTAAGCAAATGAGAAAGAATCACCACACTTATCCCATGTTAAGCAAAAGATATTAAAGGGGTGCCTCCTCAAGAAGGGATCGTAGCTTCTTGAGTAACCAAATATCACAGTATTTATGATGTCATCAAAAGGCTAACTAAAGATAAAGAGTTTCAGCAGCGGAAAAATACCAATGAAGTATGTATATGAAGATACACACTTCAACATCTAACTATTACAAAAAGAGTCTTCAGCTCCACTTCGACTGTTGCCTCGTACTCTGCTCCAAAAGCTTCTTTTAACCTGCGCATTTTAGAAATAATGCGAGGGGCTAAGTACAAATTGTACTTAGTGAACACGTGCCCGAAAACATACATACATATAAGTTTGTCAGGCCTTTTCAATCAGGTTGCACATGGGGTTTTAAGTTTGAAATCCTCCCATTGCACCAAAACATTTTATGAGTGAGCATGCTCCTTTTTACTTAGTTAAACTATCTGCAATTGATGATGTGACTGGGAGGTGGCCACCTACCACAGTCACGATGCTAGTCCGAGTAGGGCATGATCCCTAACATGTCAGCATCATAGTGCACTAACCCGTGGTATCTCTTTCACTACCTGGGTACTATCGATAAGACTCGCAATACGCAGAGTCAACATCCACGTTGAATACATTTGATGTTCTTCTCTGAGTGGGGTTCCCCCACTGAGAGGACAGATAGCAAACACAAACAGTAGGCAATGACAAAGCAGTTTAAAATAAAACATTTCATTTCATACGTGATATGCTTTGAAAAGAAAAACATCATTTTCATATTTTTAATTTGGCCCACTATATAAGGGTAAAAGAAAGCCCACCTTGAGTAGGTGTGGTTACGTGATTGGTTGATCTAGAAATTGATCTTCTCCTTTCCTTTTCCTATTACATAAGGAATACGAGTAAATCCTCAAGGGATAATAGATTATTTGATATCTAACTCATTAAAATAGTTCTAGACTCTTAATCGATCTTGGACTTCTCAATTTGAGCCATCGGATAAAGATATGTGAGAATGATTGTTGGGAAATTTGGCTAAGCTTCCTTTCCCCAGTAGCTACTTGTTTAGATTCTAGTATTGGTGTTTTGGTGGATCAAATCCTAAGTCCTACCAGCGTCAGTTTGTCTCTAGAATAGCTCTAGTCTCAAATGTAAAGTCCTGTTTAGGTCTTTTGAGTTGTAAGTCGCAGCTGATCAAGACTCATGCTGGCTACTGTTCACCAGCATGAGATGTACTTACCAGTTGAGAGAAGTCTCACCAGCAAGCGACTGACAAGACTCGTGCTGACACTGTTCATCAGCATGAGAAGAGCTAACGACTGGCACTGTTCACCAGTTGGGAAGGTTTTCATCAGCAGGCGGCTGACAAACCTTACCAGCAGAATAGGTGTTCTCAATGACACTGTTCACCAGCGGTGAAGTCACCAGTCATGGGAGATTCCAAGAGTTAACATCCAGACAAATTGGTAGACCTAGATTGTGCCAACGCAAGTCACCAGCAGGGACTGCCAGCACAAGATCACCAGTATGTTCTGCCAGTCGGATGTTACCAGCAGAATTCAAGATTCGCTCTCCCAGAGTCTTAGAGATAAAAAGAAGATTCGTCTGAGGAATAAACTGACAAAGTATGACTTTAAGGGAGGATACCTTAAAGTCTATCAGTTCAAGACACCAGTTCCAATTCCTCGTACTGACGAATAGTGCCGTTCTGACATAAAGAGATCAATGTCAGATAAAGTGGACAAAAGCATGTCGCTTTCCGAAAATTCCTACCTGCCGCCGTCTGAAGGACATGCGAGGACAGAGACCTTTTCCGGATGTGTCCAAACGGCTAGAAAATTTGAATGGGATCCCGCATCTATAAATACCTGGGATCCATCAACATTCAATACTCTTCACCTACCGAAAGACTGCAAATTTATTACGCTCAAGCAAGTAGAAGCGCATACAACTTTCGAGGCCTTTCTAAAGGCTATCCGTGTGTTGATTTATCAAACACGAGACTTCAAGCTTCCAGCTTGTAAGTTACTGATCTCTTTGGTGTTCTTTCTCTTCTGAGGAAGTTCACAGCAGCTCTTGTGCCAGCCAGCACTTGAGTTATTACGGGCTTTTGCCGTATTGAGAAGATACGTTCTTGGGAGAACTAAACACCCAGTGAAGCTGTGGAGGTTGAAGTGACGTGCTCGCACTCCACCAGCTGATCAGAGTTGAAGAAGGAAACAAGGCCGGGAGCGGTTGATCTAGTGAACTGGTGGACGAGGCATTCACCAGCTAGAGATAGATCGTAGGACGCTTGTACCCGATTACTCTTAGTGAAATTTCCAGTGCTACGACTGGAGAGTGGACGTAGATCAGTTGATCGAACCACTATAAATCCTTTGTCTTTTATCAGCTTTCTGCATTTCATACTGATTTAAAACCCAGCACCCAAGTGCTGGTGTATATCTGAAAACTGATATAACTGTGCAAACAAGGCTAAAAATATTCTAAGTCTTGAGCTACCAGCTGACGCGCCAGTCGCCAGTCAGCTGAGTACGCAGAGTGCAAGTTGACTTACCAGCTGACAAGGTCCCAGTCAGTTGAGTAACCAGCAGAGTGCAAGAAACGATTAATCACATTTTCCGCTGCTAAGTTATACCCTGATAAATCGGGACCAACAAGTGGTATCAGAGCAGTCGGTTCTTATAGACCGATTGTTTCTGAGTCGCTTAGGACCGAGATCCACGTTTCCTTGCACTCCTTTGTTTGTCTGTTGATTAGCTCAGGTACACAAAGATGAATAATCCGAAGCTACTCGACTACAAGAATGTGAAGCATGATATATGGCGAAAGAGGTCGCTCATTTCTCTGAAGAGCATCCATCCGAAAATGAAAGATGTGCTGGAGAAAGGACCAATCGAGATCACCATGATACAGCACCAGCTAGGAGATCGTCCAGCTGCTGTGATCCCAAAGCCTCAAGGCGAATGGAACGCCGAGGACAGGAAGCGGAATCAGTTGGATTCCATTGCTCACGAGTTGATCCTGGCTTCTCTTCCAGAGTCGCTGATGGAGGAAGCCCTCCAGTTTGACAATGCCAAGGGAGTATGGGATTATCTTGATAGTCTATGTCAAGAAACTGATCAAATGAAACGCAACAAATTGCAGGTTGCGGTGGACAAGTATGAGTCCTTCCAGATGCTGCCTGGAGAAACCATCAAGGAGATGGAGGCGAGATTCAAAGCCATCGTCAGCGAGCTAAAGTCCCTGGACAGGAAGTGCTCAAATGAAGATCTTAATGCCAAGATCCTGTCCAAGATGCCCAAGGAGGACTGGTTCGTGAAGACCACAGCTCTGAAGGAGAAGGACCTGTCCAAGATGACTCCCAAGGAGTTATTTGCTCAGTTGCAGGCACACGAGTGGGATATCCAGATGGTGAACAAGAATGAGGCCATCAGGAACATGGGATCCCCCAGCATCAAAGCTCAAGACGAAGCTTACTTCGTCAAGAAGGACTTCAAATGGAAGCACAAGAAGCCCTTTCATGCTGACAGACCTGCTGCCCAGCACAACCAGCAGAAAGAGATCCCAGCCACATCGGGATCTAACTCAAAAGATAGCGAGGGCTCTATCGCTGACCTTGAGCAGCAGATGAAACGACTGGCTGTCCTTCTGGAGAAAGCCAAGTCGAAACAGGGAGTATCTCTGAGCTCAACTGATGGGAAATTCGTCAAGAGAGCTCCCCGTGCTTGCTACCAGTGCCAATCCCCTGATCATTTAAAGTTTGAATGTCCACAGGTGGACAAAAATGAGCGGGAAAGGCTAAAGAAGCTCTTTGAAGAGCGCGCCTCCAAGGCCGTTGCCAAGGCTATGCTGACCAGGACAGAAGTTCCTGATATTCCTGACCATGACGACGGAGAGTATGAGTCAGATGAAGAGTCAGAAGAGGAAGCTCTACTGGCACTTATGGCAGCCTTCGGAGAAGAGTCAGCTGAAGGAAGTGCTGACAGTGAAGAGGCACTTGCAGCTGATGATCAGGTACAATCATCAGCTTCCCCAATGCATATCATGCCTTCTATCAGTTTAGACGATTCTGAGTCGCGTTGCTCCGACTCAGAAGCTGTCACTATAGACATTCTTCAAAAAGAATTTTTAAAATTTTATGAAATAAAGAATGTCTTGGCTGGCAAAAATACTTCGCTGAAAGATCAAGTTTCTATTTTGACCAAGGAGATTGAAAAATCGAGGTCAGTCAGTGAAGAGCTAGCCACTTTGAAAAAGACTCACTTTGAGTTGCTCCAAAATTTCCAAATTACAAAAACTGAGCGAGATAATTTTCACAATCTCGTTCTGGAGCAAGAAAATAGAATAAATTTTCTAAATAAAGGCTCAAAAGACTTGGAAGCAGCTCTAAGTCATTGGAGAAAGCCTTCTGATAAGTCCGGGTTGGGATTTACAAAGGATTTGAGCAAAAACCAACCCGAACTCTCAGCTCATAAGGGTAAGGGCAAACTGGTAAATGCATCAGCACCAGCTGGTAATACCAGTCAGTCCCGAATGGCTGATCAGCATAGGAACCATAAGTCCAGATACATAGGTGAGTCATCACGACAAAATCCTGAACTGGCAAGATCCTCTGCTGACAGGACGCCAGCATACCCGAAGACGCAGACTAAGCCGAAATATTCTAAGGCAAGGAAGTCAGCGTCAGCTGCCAGTGGAATCCGACAGCCAGCACCAGCTGTCCAGAGATTCCATGCCCAACCTTACAAGTATGCCAGTTGCCAGCATGCTTACAAGGGATCCAAATCTCAGCGGAATACTGAGAGAAGAATATTTCCCGATAGGAGGAACACCTATCGGAGGCCTGAGCCCAATCAAAACCTTTTCTCAAGGGCTGGGAAGGCTGATCATCGTGGTCCACAATTCCAGAGACCACCAAGGCAACACAAGCGGTCGGAAAGAAATTTCCGACACCCTCGGAGGAAGAATACTTCCAGAAGAACCGCACACACAGCCACACCTTCCAAAAACAAATCCATGCATTATTTTAAAAGGAAGGGAAAGGCCACAAGTGATGTCAGCAAGGGTAACACCGAGCTGAAGATTACTCAAGTCTGGATTCCAAAAGGAATGATCCAGAGATCTAACCCTGCAGGACCCGCTGATGATCGGGGACCTAAATAATTTCATTTTCTTGCAGGAACAGGATCATGCAACACAGCTTCAGAGATCGAGCGAGTGGATCATAGATAGTGGTTGCTCGGCTCATATGACTGGTAAGGAGTTCCTATTTTCTGAGCTCACCAAGGTCAGAGGACCTCCAGTTATTTTTGGTGATAACTCCAAGGGCAGAGTTATTAGCAAGGGCTGCATCGAGAAGGATGATGTCAGAATTGTGAATGTATCCCTTGTCACCAATCTGAAGCACTACCTCCTGAGCATCAGTCAGCTGTGCGACAATGGTTATACCATTGTGTTTGACAAATCAGGGTGCCAGATCAAGAATGAAGAGTCTGGCGAGACCAAGCTGAAAGGTGTCAGGAAAGGAGGTCTCTATGTTGTTGACTGGCAAAGCGGGAAGACTGATACATGCTTTGTAGCCACCAGTTCCATGGAAACTAACTGGCTGTGGCACAAAAGGTTAAGTCATCTAAATTTCAAAACTATTAATTATCTAACCAAGCATGATCTTGTAGATGGTCTTCCCAAGGGCGGGTTCAAGAAGGAAGGAATTTGCAAGGCTTGCCAGCAAGGCAAACAAACTAGGAAGTCCTTCAAGAACCAGTCGCCAGTCTGCCCCAGTACCAGTCAGGTACTCGAGTTGTTACACATGGACCTGTTTGGACCAGTAACACCGCAAACCATTGGAGGAAGACGATATTCGCTGGTGGTAGTCGATGACTACTCGCGCTATACCTGGGTAAAGCTTCTCAGAACCAAGGATGAGGTGAAGATCATTCTTCCAGAGTTGATCATCCAAGCTCAGAAACAGAGAGAAGCTGTGGTGAAGCGAATTCGATCAGACAATGGGACTGAATTCTGCAACAGTCTGCTGATGGATTTTTGCGCGGAGGCCGGGATCAAACATGAGAGATCTACTCCAAGGCAACCGCAGCAGAATGGACTGGCAGAACGTAGGAACAGGACGCTGAAAGAAGCGGTCCGGTCCATGCTGGCTGAGTCCGGTTTGGGACAGAGTTTCTGGGGAGAAGCGTTGGTGACTGCCTGCTACACTCAGAATAGAAGCGGGATCAACGACAGACTCCAGAAAACTCTGTCCCAAGCCGG
>JAPKLW010002361.1:0-52437 GCA_026898455.1 Plectranthus barbatus | reverse complement strand
ATCTTTCGAGGCCTTTCTAAAGGCTATCCGTGTGTTGATTTATTCAAACACGAGACTTCAAGCTTCCAGCTTGTAAGTTACTGATCTCTTTGGTGTTCTTTCTCTTCTGAGGAAGTTCACAGCAGCTCTTGTGCCAGCCAGCACTTGAGTTATTACGGGCTTTTGCCGTATTGAGAAGATACGTTCTTGGGAGAACTAAACACCCAGTGAAGCTGTGGAGGTTGAAGTGACGTGCTCGCACTCCACCAGCTGATCAGAGTTGAAGAAGGAAACAAGGCCGGGAGCGGTTGATCTAGTGAACTGGTGGACGAGGCATTCACCAGCTAGAGATAGATCGTAGGACGCTTGTACCCGATTACTCTTAGTGAAATTTCCAGTGCTACGACTGGAGAGTGGACGTAGATCAGTTGATCGAACCACTATAAATCCTTTGTCTTTTATCAGCTTTCTGCATTTCATACTGATTTAAAACCCAGCACCCAAGTGCTGGTGTATATCTGAAAACTGATATAACTGTGCAAACAAGGCTAAAAATATTCTAAGTCTTGAGCTACCAGCTGACGCGCCAGTCGCCAGTCAGCTGAGTACGCAGAGTGCAAGTTGACTTACCAGCTGACAAGGTCCCAGTCAGTTGAGTAACCAGCAGAGTGCAAGAAACGATTAATCACATTTTCCGCTGCTAAGTTATACCCTGATAAATCGGGACCAACAATGATTTTGGCAATTTAGTTTGACAAACAAGATAGTCAAACGTTACTTCAATAGCTCGTGGTTCAACATCGAGCATTAATTCAAGGGACATGAATTCAATTTGATTGAACAAAACAAATGACTTCGTCAAGTGACTAAGAACTTTCAAGAGTTTAAGATTGAAAGAAGTTTCATTGTGAATCATCGTACATTGCTTGAGAGTATAAGAACTCATCAAGCTGTTTCTACGAAATAATCGTGGAGATTACTGATCTTAGATGAAGATCGAATTAAGATTTCAAAGGTTAAGGTTTAACAAGTTTGATTTAACAATAAGCTTCAAAGGAAGTTCGAGTTCGGTCAAGCAAAATCAAGTTTATTTGAATTGAGAAGGTTCTCGGAGAAGTCATGGAAGATAACATCTCTTCGTCAATTGATACAAAGATTATCAAACGAAATCAATTTGGATTTAAATTAATTGAATGAAGGATTTAGAATTTAAGGAAATGTCATTGGAGTTGATTGGTATGAAGGGTATCGAAGGATACGAAAGATAAATCGAATTGGTCGAAGAAAGAACAAAATGTGGGAAATTTCACTCTGTCTCGACCGAGATGCAGTGCATCTCGACCGAGATGGATGCATCGACCGAAATGAAGTGCATCTCGACCGATATGAGTATATCGACCGAGATGAGATGCATCTCGACCGATATGAGCATATCGACCGAGATGAAATGAAATCGACTGAAATGAATGGGAATCGCCCGTCTCGACCGCGATGTAGTTCATCTCGACCGATATGGCCATATCAATCGAGATGGCCTTCATCTCGCCCGTTATAGCCATTTCGACCAAAATGGAGTCTATATCGGCCGAAACAGAGGCTATATGCCTTCCGACGGAAATTCTTGTTTTTGGCTCAAACAGTTATCCGGGCTCGTCCAATCAATTTCTAACAACACCAAATGGTTTTCTAACAAGTATAATGAGTCTAGACATGATTTAAACCATCAAAACATGTTGGAATCGAGATTTAACCACAATATTACCATATTGGACAAATATACCAAAATGCTCCAAATCAACACAAATCGATTCCTAGGTCGATATATCGTTTCTCGGCTCATAATATAACATGCTAAACATGCATACGTACTCATCAACTCTATATCAAGCCTAGATCATGACATTTATAAACTAGGACATAAACCATAACATGTTTAAATCAACAAAATAGCTAGAGGGAGGTTCGATTTATACCTCTAGGACGTTTATAAGTCCTTGTGAGCTTGATCAACCTTTGATTTCTCTATTTCTAACTTCAAAACAAAAAGGAATGGAAATCTAAGATTGGAAATGGAAAGGAAACGAAGAGAGGGTTCCGAAAAGGTATAGTTTTACCTTAAAAACTCTTCGCCGGAGCTTCGTCGGAGCTCGCCGGAATCTTCGTCGGAATTTCTTTGGAGTAAATTGAGAGAGAAAGTGAAAGTAAATCTTGTGAAAGAAGTCTTCTATTTATAGAAGGGAGGCGAGGGTAATTTCGGAATTACCGAAAGTCAAAAAGGTTAAAGTGGTTGTCATTCGCTTGTCACATCGTCACTTTAACATCACCTCACGTCAACTCCACATCTCCTCGCGTCATTGTACTTGAGACCGTAATATTTTGTCTACCCGCGAATATTTATCGATCGATATTATCCCGATATGAAAATGTTGGGTCATCAAATAAATTATCGACGTTAATTATTAATTTAATATTTATTTATTCTTCTTGAAATAAGATTGGCAATTGAATAAATGCCCAAAACAATAAATTTCCAAATCAAATCGATCGCATAGCTTCGAATTAAATTCGATGACAAAATATAAATTTCGGAAATTCGATAAATACATTTAAAATTTATGAGGGGCGTTACAATAATATAACAAAAAATACATAATTAAAAACATGTAATATATGATCAACTTTTATAACAACTATGATATTATCTACATTATGCAAAGATAATGAATTTTTTTTTTGATCTTGCAGGAAAAAAGTTATTGCATTTTATCTATCATATTCTGCATTATATAATATAACTTCATGCATTATATTGTGCAACTCCATTCATTATATAAGAATTCGTGTACTGTTACGAGAATTATTGCATATGTTTCGATTTAAAAATCATCGTAAAAAATGAAAATTAGTGATTATATGCATTGCATTTTATCTATCATATTCTGCATTATATAATATATCTTCATGCATTATATTGTGCAACTCCATTCATTATATAAGAATTCGTGTACTGTTACGAGAATTATGCATATAATCACTAATTTTCATTTTTTACGATGATTTTTAAATCGAAACATATGCAATAGGGATTTCGTTCGAAATATAATTAAATTACCTTTAATTTGATATATGATACATTAAAAATAATCTAAATCGAAGGTGATATGATCATTTAAAGATTTAGTATAATTTTTTATGAGAGAGAAAAAATATTATAAAATTAGCCTTTAATGCATGTTTTACTACATTATAATGCAGACGGGATTTATTTAGTCTTGAGCGTTGGATCACCAATTGAATGGCCGAGATTAGTTCTTATTTTCACATGGTAAGGTGAGTTCTCATATATATAGGGGTGCGTTAAAGTGACAAGTGTCTCCCCAGATGTGAGATGAGAATAAATCTCATGCATTCATTTTCAAAATCAATGATCCAAATTTGATTTAGAAAATTAAATCTTTTTTCAATATTTGGGCTTTTCAGTCTTTTTGCATAAATATATTAGGGGACCACATCTTAAATATTATTTAATTTTTATAAATATGAGGGGACCACATCTTATCTTACAAAAAAATCATAATCTATTTTTTCACTTTTAAGACACATTTATTTGTTATTAACTTTATTCTCTCACCTACAACATTACTATAAAACTTTAAATAATCATAGCTCACTCAATTTAAATTATTTTTTCGCGTGTCATATATCAAATTAAAGATCGTTTTATTATCTTCCAAACAAAATCCATATTGCATATGTTTGGAATAAAATAATCGTAGTGAAAATAAGATACTGCGACTATACATGCATAGATAATGGATATATATTTACAAGCCTATATATTATAACTTATGTCTGAAAATAATATCTGCAGTTTTAAAAAATCTGATAGCCCTATCAAACATAATGCATGCAACTGAACTAGTCTATATAATGCAAATATACAAACTTATATAATGCAACTTAAATAAAAAAATAAAGAATTTTGTCAAAATATCAATTACCTCGTAAATAGTCATTCAAATCTATAGGCCTAAATAATGCATGTTTACAGACTTATATAATGCAAATATTTGGATTTCATGCTCTGTTTCATTTATTACTATTTCATTTTTGTCAATAATTTAAATCCATCAGACCACCTTTATGTTTCATTTTATAAGTCTGTATATTTGCATTATATAGGTCGGTTTAGTTGCATTACGTTTAATGGGGCTATCAAGTTTTTGCAGAATATAGATTTTTTTTCAGATGTAAGTTGCATTATATAAGCTTGTAAATATGCATTATCTACGTCTGTATAGTTGCAATTTCTTATTTTTGCTACGATTATCTTATTTGAAACATATGCAATACTGATTTCGTTTGAAACATAATTAAATTATCTTTAATTTGATATATTGTACGTGGAAAAATAATTTAAATTGAATTAGATATGATTAGGGGTGTAAATGAACCGAGCCGAGCCGAGTAGTGGGTTGATCGAGCTCGGTTCGTGCGATTCTGACTCTGCTCGAGCTCGGCTCGAGTTCGATATTTTTTTAGTTTTGGAGCTCGAGCTCGTTTGTAAAAGCTCGAGCTTGGCTCGAGTTTGGTTCGTTTAGGCTGTAATCGAACTAAAGCTCGTGAGCTCGAGTTCGAGCGCAAGCTCGTTTGTAAAAGCTCGAGCTCGGCTGGAATTCGGTTCGGCAATGTTGTAATCGAGCTCAAGCTCGTGAGCTCGAGTTCAAGCTCGACTCGAGCTCGTTTATTTAACAAAGTTTAATTTTTTTATTAAAATATACAAATTATAGTGATAAAATGTAAACATCATAAAACACAACCAGTGCATAATGATAAAATATAGACAAATTAATTCTAAACAAAAAACAAACTCACTCCACTAAACAAATTAAACCCTTCATAAGATCACAAATTAACTTTAACCAAATTCCACCAAACCAATGAAACATTTCATGTGTCCAAATAGCTCCAACCAAACAAAATAAACAAACTCCACCAAATATCAACCATCAAAAGTCTTGACCAACTTCTTGCAAAAGTCATCCTACAAAATAAAAAAACATAACTATATTATGAAAAATAATTATAATTAAAATAAAAGTTGTATTACTAGAATAAAATAAGATTTATACCATCTACTAATTTGATCCATGAGTCCTTGCAAAATTTATCCTGCAAAATTCAAACAAAATAACTATGTTATGAGAAATAATCATTAGTAAAAACACTCATAAGTAAAAGTTAGAGAAAAATTCCCACCATAGATCTTGAATCATGAAAGCATTCAATCAAATGTAACCTCTTTGATACCAGTTTTCTCCTTCAAAATAAAAGGACACAAACAATAGCTTAGGCAAATTAATGAAAAAATAATTAGAAATATAAAAGATTATAATAAAATACTTACTTTGGCCTTCCCTTTAATCCCATAACGTGCTCGAAGCCAATCTCCAGCACAAAGTAACATTTGCACTGTATCCACTCCTAAAGAAGCACGATGTGGATCGATGACTCTTCCACCGGCACTAAATGCGGACTCTAAAGCTACAGTAGTTATTGGGATTGATATTATATCACAAGCCATCTTTGATAAGATTCTGAACCTCAATGCATTTACTCTCCACCATGAGATCACATCAAATTCTGTGCTTTCATTATGTCTAAGAACTCCTTCTTCAAAGTATAAATCTAACTCAGAACGCATATGGACAACACTATCAACATCTTGAATGAAACTATCAAAGTGTTTTCTTGACCTTCTTCCAGAAGTAGTTGAAACCCCACTAGAACTTGAAGTTTCAACCTCAGCACCACTTGTTTGACCAACATTGCTAGCTCTTTCAATCTCAACATACTCATTTTAGAGATTTCGCATCGACTCACGAACTGTTGTTACGAGCACAACACCATCAGCTTCAGAGCAAATATTAGAAGCACACCACTCAATCAATTTCATCTTATTTCTCGGATCTAAAACGGCTGCCATACATATCAACAAATTGCAATCTCCCCAGTATTTATCAAACTTCACTCTCATTTTGCTAATCATATCCACCAAGCATGCATCACTCTCCTCTCTATCCTTCATCAATAGCTTCTTAATGTGAATAAGCTCCGACAAAAAGAGATTGCTCGTTGGATATTCAGAACCTAAATCAAATACAAGTATATATGTTATTAATAAAAAATATTAAAAACAATTAACACTTATAAAATTATAAATTTTCGATACCTGAAATCAATTCGGTCACATCGTGAAATTCTTCAAGAAAAGAGCATACTACTTGAACATTCTTCCACTCAGTCTCATTAGGCAATGAATCATACGAGTCATCTCTAAGTTGATACTTCAGAAATACATCTTTAAATTCCAAAGCAGATGACAACATGAAGTAGGTTGCATTCCATCTTGTGCAAACATCTAAAACAAGTTTCTTAGATGATAACTTCATTTGCTTTGCAATTTCACTGAACATATTGATTCGTGCCTCAGATGCTATAATATGTTTCACGCTTTCACGCACCTTGGAAATAGAAACCTGAATAACAGACAACCCCAATTGCACTAAAATATTCAAGATATGGGCACAACATCTAACATGAAAAAACTAGCCACCAAGAGGTAAACTACGACCATATGAAAGGTTCTCTTTCATCAATCGAACACCCATGTCATTGTTACTTGCATTATCAACTGTAACTGTCCAAACCTTTTGCTCAATCCCCCATCAAGTCAAACATTTTTGCAACACATCACATATCATATGTTTAGTGTGTGGTGGTGGAACATCTAAGAAGTTTAATGTGCGCTTCTGTAACTTCCAATTTGAATCTATAAAGTGACATGTCACTACCATATATGAGATCTTCTGATCCGACTTCCAAAGATCAATTGTGACACTCACTTTACTAACAGTCCTCAACTCCTCAATCAATTTTTTGTTTTCCATATAAAAAGACTCCATACAATCCTTCCTACATGTAGCACGACTTATACTTTGATAGAGGGGATTGGTAGACTTCATCAGCAAATTAAATAACTTATATTCCACAAACCTAAATGGAAACTCATTCACAATAACCATATGAGAAAGAATTTCTCTAATCTTAGTTTGACTCAACACAAAGTTCTGTATTGGAGCAATAGATTCTGTGCATGCAATAGTCTTTGTCACACTCAACAAATTCTGACCCTTTAAGTTGATTGGTTTACGAGTTCAACTTTTGGCATGTCTTCCAAGATGTGTTGTAGAACCCGTGTTATTTATTTTAAGTTTCTTTTTGCAATGAATGCACTCAGCACTAAGGGTTCCATCTGGAAGAGTTACCTCTTTAAAATTCTCCCATACTTTGGACATGCGTTTCCTCTTCTTTGGGGCAAAGGAAAGGTCCTCACTATCATCATCTTTTGTATTTTCTTCAACCTCAACCTCATTATCAGCTACTAGTTGATCCATGTATAATATTGATGTACTTGTTGTAGAATCTTGACCTGATATTGTATTAGGAATGGACATATTCTGCACATGAAAAGAGAGAAAGATTCAGAAAAAGACATTAAATTCTACGACATTCTGCAGATGTTGAAGAAGTGAATCGAAGAGTTCAGGAATATGTCCAATTACACTCTATGTTGTCGAACAAATTTTTTATGCAATAACATTGTATCTCACGCACTTTATGTTCTGCAACTATCAGTCAAAATACGAAATCATATAATCAACAAAATCATGGTTCTTACCATGTTGGAAGACTGAGAAGCCGGTAGGGAGGACAAAGATGACACGGTTAGACAGCCGCGCACAGTCACAACGAGAGAGAGAGAGGAGATGGAGTCTAGCTATGGGGTTTAGCACGTCGCCAATGGAGGAGTCTAGCGCGGTAGGGATTAGCACGTCGTCGTCGTCGTCGCCGTCACGGTCGTGTGTTGGGACTGTCGGGGATGGAGGCTGGGATTTGGGAATTGGGGGTGCGCAGGGTGGGGATTTGGGGAAAGGGTTTATTTTAGGTTTATAAATTTTTTTTATAAATATTCTTTATTATATATAATATATTTATATAGACATCTTAACTTGTTTTTTTAATTAGATTATAAAAAACTAATTTAATAGTTTATATAAAGTATAATTAATAGTTATTTATATTGACATCTTATTTTTTATTTTTCATTATCTCTACATTTTAACAAAAGTCATATGATTTAATAGTTTATAACTTTATATAAAGTATAATTAATAGTTATAACTTAAGAGTTTTTTTTAAACATACATTAATATTTGTATATTGAGTAACTATAACTTCGGAGTATGTTTTAATTATATAATTTTACCTTACTTTTTTCATTATCTATACATTTTAACAAAAGCCATATAATTTAATAGTTTATATAAAGTACAATTAATAGTTATAAACTTAAGAAATTATTTAAAACATACATTAATATTTGTATATTGAGTAACTATAACTTAGGAATATGTTTTAATTATATAATTTTATCTTACTTATTCATTATCTATACATTTGAACAAAAATCATATGATTTAATACTTTATATAAAGTATATCATATACCATGCATTAATATTTTTATTTTCAGTAATTATAACTTAAGAGTTTGTTTTACCTATATTTTTATTCTTACTTTGTGATTTAATAAGTTATATACATATATTATTCATATATATTTGAATATTGTGTATCTAACTTTGGAGTTTATTTAACTATATATTTTTATCTTACTTTTCCATTATCTATACATTTTAGCAAAAATATTATAATTTAATGATTTTAAAAGATATATCATATACTATGCAATAATATTTTTATATTTAGTAATTATAACTTAGGAATTTATTTTAATTATATAATTTTTTCTTACTTTTCCATTATAGATGCATTTTTACAAAAGTATTATGATTGAATTGTTTATATAGACTTATTATATACATTAACATTGTGTATTGAGTAATATAACTTATGAGTTTGTTTCAATTATTTATTTTTATATTAAATTTCCATTATGTGTACATTTTTTAAAATATATTAAATTTTAAAAGTATATACAAACATTATTATTTAAATAATAATATATTGTTTGTTTAAATTTATCTTAGATTTACAAATAAAATAAATTTCTTATAGAATGGATTGTTTCAATTTTTAAATGAAATTAACTAATTTGATTAAGTGAAACTTTAAAATCACATATATCTAATAAACTATATTTGAAATAATTATCACTCATATGATAATTTTAATTCCTAATTTAATATTTATCTTAATTTTTATATAAATTAAGTTTTTTATATGGTATAGTTTGTTTAATCATATTATTGTTATTTATAGACATATAGATGTAGTATTATCAAACAAATATGAAATATAATTATATAAGAATAAAGAGTATAGAAATAGAAAATATATAAGTATTAAAACTTAATTAAAAACAAGCTTATAAACGACTAAACGAGCCTAGTTACGAGCTTATTAAAGAGCATACTCGCGATCTCTTAAACGAGCCTATTCACGAGCCTGTAAATGAGCCTACTCGCGAG
Source organism: Plectranthus barbatus (assembly GCA_026898455.1). NCBI lineage: Eukaryota > Viridiplantae > Streptophyta > Magnoliopsida > Lamiales > Lamiaceae > Plectranthus > Plectranthus barbatus. The sequence goes on along the minus strand of JAPKLW010002361.1, from coordinate 42,905 downwards.
CTTGCTTGCGAGCCTGTTAAATGAGCCTCCTCGCGAGCTTCCTTGCGAGCCTGCTCGCGAACATGTTCGAGATCGAGCTCGATTTGAGCTCGAACTCGAACATGCTCGCGAGCCTAACGAACCGAACATATCCGAGCTCGAGCTCGGCTCGATAATATTATCGAGCTCGACTCGAAGCTCGAGCTTAGTTCGTTTATTACACAATCGAACTTCGATCGAGCTTTTTTCGAGTCGATCTCCGAGTAGCTCGGCTCATTTACACCCCTAAATATGATTAGTTAAAGTTTTATAAAGAAATTAGATGAGAGAGAATATGTAGAAGCAAAACACGTGTGTTTAAAAGGAAAGAGATTATGAAATTTATTGTGGTCCCTCAGGTTTAACTAACCTAAATACCCTTAATTATAATTTAAAATAAAAATAAAAGTTAAATTTTAAATTTTAAGAATCAATTTGGACCACTTATTACACCATATTAAAGGACAATATTATTCTCTTCTCCTATCTAAAATGGACTTGTGATATGATCACCACTATATATATATATGTTAGATATAAACAATAACCATATATCCAGCCATACATCTTATTTTTTGGACGCCTCATAATGTGCCACGTGTCATTTTTTAAATTATTTTTATATTAAGTAAAGGGTAATATTGGTAACACATATTATATTAAAACTATTAGTTTTGGAAATACCTATATTTATGCGTTTTATAAGATTTGTAATATATTTTTATTTTTAATTTCTATATCCTATAAAATCAATATATAATTAATGTAAAAAAATTTCATTCGAAACTTAGGCACGATCGCCACACACCGGCATCGTCACACATCCCAATCGCCAGCGGAATCATTCAACACCAAACACCCCGTCTGAGCAAGACACCAAGAAAACCCCAGATTTCACGTTCTAGTCGCGAACAAGAAAACCCCAGGTGGCGGCGCCGCATGCGCCGTGCTGCACGCTGAGGGAAGAAATCGCCTGTCGGCAAAAAGATTTAGGGAAAACGGCGATCTTCCTGGCGGTGGTCCACGTCGATCTTCCGACTTTCATTTTCTGTTTCTTCAAAGGTGCAACGAATCCCTCCAAATTTCAGCAGCTTTCTCGCCCTTCCAAGTCAAAGTCGTTTTCTGGTTCCCCACTCTAAAGCAAGCATGACTCAAAAAGTAATCTCAGGCAAAACTGTCAAAAGGGCTGGAGGAGTGATGGCCTCGATTTTGGTTGACTCTTTGAATTACTTTTCAATATTTTATTGTCTATATCTTTAGGTTTAATGTGTTGTTTCATTATTTTTATGTTATATGCGATTATCATTGTTGTGTTAAATGTGTACCATTATTTTTGTGCACTGTAGGGCTCAACGAAATTTTTGTTAATGGATTGTTAATTGTTTATTTATTTTCTATATTATTTGAACTCAGTTGATATGCAGCATCGTACGCTATTGACATTATCATTGTTACATGTAATCAATATCATTTTATCAAAATTATCAGTTTAATCATAATTAAATTTAATACACCTTTAAGATCATTGTTATCTTTATTAAATATCATTGTACGCTGTTGACATTATCATTGTTACTTGTATTCAATATCATTTTATCAAAATTTGTCGGTTTAATCTTAATTTATTTTTAATAAACATCTATGATCATTGTTATCTTTATTCAATATCATTGTACCAATAATTAAAGTTGTTTATGCATTTAACGATAATAGATTAGTGAAAGTTGAAATTGCACCCGAAAAATCAGCCGGAAAATCTTATTTCACTTTGCAATTTATCAAACTTTGACAGAATTACTGTACAATGGCACACAAAGTCATAAACAATGATAACGATTAACTTAAGATTATGGAATAAATCGTGGTGTATTATTTTTTTTGGTAACTGCACCCCAAAAATATGCAACATGATCTTATTTCTCTTTCCAATTTATAAGATAATAATGGAAAAAATTGTTAGAATTTGTTTTGATAACTGAATCCGAAAAATCAGCATGCAGATTTAATTTAATTTCAATTTTTTTTCATTTAAGACTAATTTGCCCTTTTAATGATAGAAGAAGCTATCGACAATGATAAATTGCAACAGAAAATCAGGGACGTCTATTTTCGAAATCAAAGGCTGGATTTTGGTCTCTGTTCATTCATGGACACATGTTAAGCCTTGAATACACCCATATATATATATATATATATATATATAATGTGTGTGTGTGTGTTTCTTGATGAATGCATGTTGTGTGTGACCAATAAATCATGAATTTGAGATTTTTTAAAAAAAAACAAAAATAGCAATTGTTGTATATATTCATACAATTAATTCTGTAGAGCTCGTCAGTATGTGTTTATTAGTGAGTGCATGAAAAATCAACATGCATGTCTATATTGTTTCTATGGCATGTTTGCAGCGAATATAAATATTAATGCACGTTAATGAAAAGGGTGATTATACGAGAAGGAACAAGCATTTGGAGTGCGGAAGGAAAGAAAAGCATGCAGCTGGTAAATGTATAATACAGGAGAAAATGGATCATCGATGTTTTGGTTTAAAGCATGAATGTGAATGTCAATCTCGCGTAGGAAGTGGAACATGAGCAGAAGCGCTTCTGAAGAGATATGGCGGTGGTGGTGAAGAGGTGGGAGAGTCAGGCATGGAGATGGACGAGAAGAGCGTCGTAACCTCTTCAGTTGCTTCGTCAAAGTAGATCACATCCTGCGTCGTCATCTGGTGGTATTCCACGATCTCTCTCAGCACCCGGTTCTCACGTGCGTATACTGAGTTCTCGTGTGCCAGCCGTGCCTTCTCCACCAGCAACGTCTCCAGCTGCCGTCGTATCTGTTGTATACAAATATATATTTAACCTCTAAACTCAACTAATCAATCCAACATGCGTGGATTATTTGGTTTGATCCCTTACCATGTCGTCGTCAGCAGGATTAAGACCCTTTTCCTCGCGAGCATCTCTCAGGATTTTGTTCTCTTCTTCTAACTGACAACACCGTTGTTTCTCGAAAGCCAGGTCTGCTCGGAGTGTTTTCAGCTCTCGGAGAAGTAGTTTTGCTTTGGCAGCAGTCGCCATCGCTACCTGTCCTTGAATAGAGCCAACATAACATCACCGTCTATATGGAATGAGAATCTTGTAATCATGCATATCCAGGAACAAGAAACAAGCATTGATCATTTTCATAAACAGATGAAATGCTCTTTAGTATTTTCGCATGGGATGACACACACACACACACACTAGCTGCTAGTTACGATGAGAATGCCATGCAATGCAAATGTGGCCACCTTACGTCGCGAGATGCCTTGAGCAAATCTTCTTGGGTGGTTGGATTCTTAGATTGCAGAGCTGGTTTATGCAGTGGAGATTGATCGCCTTGCACTTCGTGTATTCCCTCGTTCACTCCTTTTCTGATGATCTGTATTTTATTTTTGTTACGACTTTCTGGGCTTGCACCCTTGTATTCAACATGTGGAAGTCCTCCTCCTCCTCCCTGGATCATCATCTATATATGATAATCAAACAATGCAAGATATATAGCACACGGCTATTAGTATTTATTTAATTAATTTATGTTGGCATTAGTAATATGAGCTAGGTACCTCCGACGCTCTGGCAGAAGTAGGGGTGTCTAGTTTCTTAGAGATCATTTCAGGAGTCTGGAAGAGAAAGCAAGGCATGCATGATAATGAATAAAATTGATGATGGAGATTAATGATGAGGGAGGAGGGAGGGAGGCACCTGATGGTTTGTTTGGGTAGGAAGAAGATCAGAGTGGTGCATGTTGTCATCCTCAAGGATGGCCTTAGCCTTTCTAGCAAGAACTCCCCAAAAGCTGCCTGTTTCGTTGGAGCTCCCCATTGATGTATAGTCATAGGTAGGACCTCCCTATTATCATTATGCATCATACATGCATATCAATCCACAAAAAAAAAAAATACTAATAATAATATAGCTAGGCACATTATGATGATTCACAATTTTATCTGTTGCACCATGATTCGATTTCATTGCGTCGTACCTTGGAATTTTGCAAGGCCTGGGCGGCGAGAGATGAAGTGGCAACCCATTCTCCTTCATCGGCTGGCGGGGGGTTCTTTTCCTCCTTGAAGGTGGCTGATCTTGACATTCCCCCCTGTTTCCTCCTGTACGCCATCTTATCTTTCCTTTTCTTTTCTTTTCAGAATCTCGATCACAATTCTCTCTCTTTTTTTCTGATTTTAACAGACACAATTAATGTTGCGAGCGACCTTGCACGTTATTTCCTCCTTTTTTTTTACCATTCATATATATATGTTAATATATTAACTGCAGACAGAACATATCTAAATTTAATCTTCTGTTATATAACACACTAGGAGAAATAATTAACATAAAATTATAGAGTTATTCCTAGTTTCTACTAGTCTTCGTTAACTTTTTTATTGGCCACACAATTTCTGAAGTAGTATATTTCCAAAATTAAAATCTATGAATGGTAATGGGAAGGAAGTGGGACACGAAGAATAAAAAATGCCCCCACTTCTCATGAACGTGTCGAATCAACGTGTTCACGAATATAATTATAACTTGAGGTTGAGATTGTTTGAGTTAAAAAGGAAAAATATGTACTCTAGTATTTCATATCTTTAGTTGTTAAGATTTGTTCCTACTTCATGCTATTCTTGTATCTATTTATTCATGTATTTTGTAATCTTCAAAGTGTGAAAATATATAAGATTTAATTTCACCTTCCCATGGTATCACCCAGAATCGATTAAAACCCCAGCCTGGAACAATGGCGGATCCAAAAAAATTTCCCGAAAGGGGCTGGAAAATAATTTTCGTCTTCACCTTAACTTCAATCTATTTATATAATTTTTTTCCTTATTTTCATCCATTTTTTCTTCTATACGAGGGGGGCTATACCATAAAAAAGGATCGTGATACTACAAAAACGAAAAATATTCAAGCTAGGGGGATGGAGCCCCCCTTACATAGATCCGTCGGTGCTCCTTCCATCTCTCTGTCGCGGCTCTTTGACGCTTTCTTTTTCCATCTCTATGGCGACCAAGATATTCCCAATCTACTCCCTCCACCATGATCCACATGGTGAACATCAAGCTTACTTTAGGAAATTACTTTCTTTGGCTCACTTAAATCGAGCCCCTCCTTATCAGCCAACATTTCATGTCTTTTGTCGATGGGTCTACTGCTGGCTAATCCCAAAGATCTCGTCATGCCGTCAGCCGTACAGATCCAAATCCTAAATATGCTAAGTGGTATTCGCGTGATCAACTTCTAAAGCTTTTTCTTGTCTCTACTCTCACTAGAGAGTCTATGGCAGTGATAATTGGTTGTAAGACTTCTCGCGAGATTAGTCTCAAAGACGACTTGCTCTCTGTTAAACGCGGGTCCTTGTCTGTTGCTAATTACGGTCGCAACTTTAAAACACTATGCAATCAACTAGAAACAACTGGAAAGCCTATCGATGAAACTGACAAATCACATTGGTTTCTTTATAGGCTCGGATCCTCCTTACTTGTTGGACACTCGCGATCATGCTCTCTCAGCCATTGTTCACAATAAGAAGTTGCACGCCTAATTTGAGCTCTGGCACTCCCGTTTGGGTCATGTTTTTTATTCCATTATTGCTTTACGATATAGACATGGTTTGTTTTTTGTTACGTCACTATTACCTATTCCTCGCTTATGTAATTCATGTTAATTGGCAAAGAGTTCTCGATTTCCATTTTCTTCTACTGAACATCGAGCATCTCATTTTCTGGAAGTTATACATTTTGATTTGTGGGTCCAGCACCCGTTACTTCTATATTTAGTTTAAGATATTATGCAGTCTTTATAGATGATTATTCTCGTCTTTGTTAGTTTTATCCATTGAAGGCGAAATCTGATTTTGTGGACACATTATGCACTTTCAAACATTTGTAGAAAACCAATTATCTTGCAGGATTAAAACGTTTCACAATGATGGTGGTACTAAATTCACCAATGCTCGACTACAATCCCATTTTTCTAAGTGCGAAATTCATCACATTATGTCTTGTCCATACACTCCCGCTCATATTGGTTAAGCTAAGCGTAAACACCAACATATAATCGAAATAAGTCTCACTCTCTTATTCCACTCCTCTGCTCCTATAAATCTTTGGGTTGAGGCATTCAACACGGTTGTTGTTAGGAATATTGTTAGACCCCTCTATTGTAACCAATTCATTATCATAGTTTGATATGTTTTAGTGGATCAAAGCTATAGCAACTCCGTATCGAGTCAATTGTAAAAAGTCCTGTATAGGAATTCATACTCGAGTTGTAATAGATTAAGAAATAGAGAGATTCGGGTTTGCTGAAGGAGTCAGCAATCTTACCCATTTGCTGAAGATAGCTAAAGAGAATAAAGGCTAGCGATGTGAAGGAAGCAACAAGGATGTTAAAGAAGGAACTCCAGCAAACTACGGAGACATCCGACACACATTAGTAGCCAGCAGACGACGATCAACAATTAAGAGAGAAGTTACAAACCTAAAATATCAGACGGACTACAACTTACGAGAAGAACCAACCAATCAAGAGGATAGAACAATCATCATGAAGAAAAAATGGTTCAGACCTACAAAGGATCTGTTTTACAAGAGATGGCTAAAGACAGATGCTGCGCTAATCAGAGACGAGGAGACTTGAAGAGTCTCTGTCCACCGTAGAAAAAAGAAGCATGTAGATAGCCGAGCATTCCCTTTGAGTCTAACGGATAAGATTCGAACAACCGTTTGAATCTTCACCTATAAATAGGTGTCATCCTTATTTGATTTAAAGGTTCACGATTTTACACATACAAGAGATATCAAAGGAGATCAAACTCAGTCTCTCTATCACGCGAACACAATCGAGCCAAGTTCTTAATAGAAGCTTTTCACAAGCTTTCATAATAGAAGCTCGAAGACCTGAGAAGTTTATCTTCTTAAAGGTAACATTGGGAACTTTCTAATCTAGAAAGAATCTAGCAGTCACTATTGCGGTGCAAGAGTGATTCGTATGGGCTACGCCAACACAAGGATAGGTTCCGGGAAGAACTATAAAACTCCCAGCAGTCGACGTCCGAAGAGAAGGGATGTTTGTCCCTCACTCTATGGAGTGAAACCAATTGAAGATTGGAGATCGAGGTGCTTGAAGGTGCGCGCTGACCAGACAGAGGAGCTGCTCAACGTTAGAGATTAGGCCTGACCTTGTACTCATTCTTCTAGTGGAATTTTCAGTCAAAGGATTGGAGAGTGGATGTAGAACAGTTGTTCGAACCACTATAAAAACCCTTGTGTCGTTTACTCCTTTATTACGTTATTTGTTAGTAGTTCGATTATTTGAAACTCAACACACCAAGTGTTGTAGTATAAACTGCAATCAATCTAACGAATACACGAGCTAAAACATTTAGATAAACATTTGCTAAGTCGAGACCTTAGCAAGACACGTGCAAGATAAATTTAATATTTCCGCTGCATATAAAATAACTCTGATCGGGGACCAACAAGTGGTATCAGAGCGGTTGGTCTTTACAGACTAGCTGCTTCTGAGTCGCCAAGGACCGGATCCAGATTTTCCTTGCATATCTGTGTTTAGCTCAGGTTCAAGAAAGTGGCACACAATGCAAAGCTTCCCTAGTTCACTCCAGAATCCTATTCTACCTGGAAAAAGAGGTCTATGATCACATTGATAAATGTGCATCCTGAGATTAGACGAGTGATCGAAGTTGGACCCATCAAGATCCAGAAGGTGAAGACAAGGGTCGGAGAGGACATAGAAGGACCAAACATAATGGTAGAAAAGCCGCTTGAAGAATGGACTCAAGAAGAACGAGCCCATGATCAACTAAATTACGTCGCCAAAGATCTAATACTAGGTGCCTTGTCACATACTCTGATGGCTGAAGCGTTGGAGTACGATAGTGCTAAAGAAATGTGGGATTTTCTTAACACTCTGGAAAAAGAATCGGATCAGATGAAGAGAAACAAGCTACAACAATGGGCAGACAGACATATATCTTTCTGTTTGATTCCAGGTGAAACCATCAAGAACATGGAGGCAAGAATCAACACTATTGTAGTTGAGTTAAAGAAGTTGGGAAGAACGTACGAATTTCCTCAACGATTCTCTCAAGACTACCTAAGGAGGATTGGTTCGTCAAAGTAACCAATCTGAAGGATAAGGATCTGTCGAAGATTAGCACCAAAGACGTATTTGCCCAACTGGAAGCTCATGAATGGGATATTGCCCAGATCAACAAGAATGAGGCTGTTCGTGCTACAGCCAACATTGAAGAACCGATGGAAGGTGCAACATTTTTTGTGAAGAAAGACGGACAGAAGTGGAAAACAAAGAGACCATTCCACTCAGATCGACCTGCTTAGTCTAGTTCAACAAAGGAGATTCCTTCCATCAGCGGATCTCATTTCAAAGAAGTGGAATGCTTCCTGAGCAAGCTGGAGGAACAAATGAAGAGACTTCAAAGGTTGTTGCTGAAAGCAAAAGGGAAGAAGGAAGATCTCCAGCAGACTCAACCAACAGACAACAAAAATAGCAAGAGAGCACCAAGAACATGCTACGAGTGCAATTCCCCAGATCACCTAAAGTTCGAATGCCCAAAAGTAGATCCAGAAGAAAGGGAACGACTGAAGAAGTTGTTAAAAAGACGCGCATCGAAGGCGATCACCAAAGTGTTGTTGACAGGGACAAAACTACCAGACATCCCAGATTATGACTACAAAAACTACTCATCAGAAGATGACGAGGATTTCCAATGGTGTTCATGGCAGACATTAATGAAGAGCAGACAGGAGAATCAGCTCTAGCTGCCACAGGAAACTAGGTAACAAACACTACTCTGTCTATTGCTTCAATTTTTGATAATATGAATGACACTGTTGATTCATGTTATTCAGAATAAGATGAAATAACTGTGGAATACTTGCTAAAAGGATTTTCAAAAGTTCATGCATTAAAGGATATTCTAGTCAAAGAAAATTCCTCTCTGAAGTCTCAGCTTTCAATTTTGACAAGTGAGATTGATAAATCTAGGTCAGCAGGCGAGGAACTTTTAAAGTTAAAGACCGAATTCTCCATCTTAAGCAGTAGTTATTGTACTTTAAAATAGGAAAATGAAACTTTGAAAAGTAATCACTCAGTGCTAAACGTATGTCAGTGCAAATTTTCAGAAAGCACAAGAGATTTAGATGATATTTTAAGTGTCCAAATAAGTTAAAGAACTTTGCTCGAATAGGTTTTGATAGGTAAAAGTCTTGTGTCGCTGAATCAAATAAGTCAAAGAAATTTACTTTTGTCCCGGCTGCTGGGAAGATTTAGCAAACCTCTAGGAAAGACAAGAGGGAAAACGTTAAGTCAATTGATCAACAGAAATGCTGGCAGACTAATATCCCTCAGCTGACTGCTCAGTAGAGATTGGATTTTTGTTCTACTGAGAAGAAGCCAGCAAAGTCAATGTATGTTACCCAGCAGACTGTTCCATCTGCTAGGAAGGTTCATATAAATCCTAGCAAGGTCAAGCAATCTACTAAGGTTGCAAGGAAGCCAGCATACACTCAAAGTAGAAGGAACACATACTTGACCAGAGTCTACTTTAAAACACTTTCAAAAGATAGTGATGGCTCAACACACTATTTTCACATCCCTATGTTGATTATCGAAACTATGCCAACAAGAACGGAAGGGAAGTGAGACGTAATGATAAAAGAATCATCAAAATCACGAAAGTCTGGATTCCTAAGGGAATAATCCAGAAAACTAATCCTGCATTATCCGTAATTAATCGGTTACCAAAAATATAACTTCTTTATTTTGCAGGAACAAGATCCATAAAGAAGATTATCAAGAAAACTCAAAGAATGGATCTTAGACAGTGGATGCTCAGGTCACATGACAGGAGATGAAGAGATCTTCACAAAACTTCACAAGTTCCGAGGAGCCTCAGTCTCATTTGGTGACAACTCCAAGGCTAGAGTAATCGGAAGAGGGTGCATCCAGCAAAATGGAATGGGAATAATCAATGTTGTCCTCGTCGATAGTCTCAAGCACGATCTACTGAGCATCAACCAGCTAAGTGAAAATGGTAGATCGTTTCTTTCTTTGACACAGGTTGTGAAGTTGCAGATAGAACCACCGGTGAAGTAAAGCTTAGAGGAATCAGAAAAGGAGGACTCTACATTGCTGATTGGGAAAGTGGTCAACAAGCATCATGCTTCATAGCTTTGAACAAAGAAGAGACAAATTGGTTATGGCACAAAAGGCTAACACATCTGAACTTTAAAACCATCAATTATATTGCAAGAAATAACATTGTTGCAGGATTACCACAAGAAACCTTCAAGAAGGAAGGAGTATGCAGATCCCGTCAACAAGGAAAGCAAGTCAAAGCGTCCTTCAATTCAAATCCAGAAAAGGCCACTTCAAACAGAATCCTTGAGCTACTGCACATGGATTTATTCGGCCCTGTGACACCACCCACTGTAGGTAACAAACAATATACTTTAGTTGTTATTGATGATTATTCCAGCTACACATGGGTGAGGTTACTCACGAGCAAGGACAAGGTGAAAACTATCCTTCCGGAGCTGATAATTAGAGTTCAAAATGACAAGGAGATCACGATTAAAAGAATAAGATCCGACAACGGTACAGAATTTTGTAATGGTGCATTGATGGATTTCTGCGTCAACGCTGGGATAGACATAAAAGGTCCACTGCAAGAACACCCCAGCAGAACGACATTGCAGAAAGAAGGAACATAACCTTAAAAGAAGTCGTGCATACAATGCTTGCCGATACGGATCTAAGTAAAACATACTGGGGAGAAGTTGTAATGAATGCCTGCTACACGCAGAATCAAAGCGGACTGAATCTTCGCTTCAACAAGACTCCCTATGAAATATATCATGGTCTTAATCCTTCTTTAGCTCATCTTCGTATTTTTGGTTCATCATGTTATATCCATAATAATGGGAAATCAAAATTAAGTACTTTTTCTCCCAAGGCCGATGAAGGAGTGTTCCTAGGATATGGACATCCATCACATAAGGGATATAGAGTACTTAATAAGACAACCAAACTTGTGGAAATAACATGCAATGTTATTTTTTGATGAAGCTACTTTAGTGCGCAGGACCATAAGAAGTCAAAGAGATGAGTTTCATGAAACCAATGATGTAAATGGACCTTTGGGCTCGAATACTTCTGAAGCTGAACCGAATGATCCAACTAGGTTAATGAATGAATCATCATCTCTACTGGAGACCTTGACTGATCAATCGATAGTCAAGAGGGCCTGTGATGCAATCGATAATGCTGAGGCCACCATACAATCTCTCGAAGAGCATACAGATCAATCGGGAACTCAAGGAGATGAAATCGTCCAACAAAATGATGATACAGCTGAAGGTTCCCAGAATGACGAGAGAATTACTGAAGACAACTCTGCTGAAGACAACCAGGAACAGACTGCTGCAGACAGAAGTACTACACCAGTAATACAAAATCCAGCAGACAAAATGCCAGAAGACAATCTTCAGCAGAAGTCGACTCGACAAGGGTAGCAGAAAGCTTGGAAACTCTACACCTTGTTGATGTACCAGTTTCAGAAGAACCTATCGGACCATCCAGCAGTCAAGTCATTCCTGTAGAAGAACTACAAAGACCCAAATGGCTGCTCAGAGATCATCCTACTCAAGCGATTATGGGAGATATTGCCGATCTAATCCGAACAAGACATAGTGCACTGCTTGCCTGCTTCATATCACAAAAAGAACCTACCAAAGTAACAGACGTGCTCAAATCAGCCGACTGGATTAACACAATGCAGGAGGAACTATCATAGTTCACAAGGAATCATGTATAGGATCTCGTCGATCGTCCAACTCATCAATTAGTAATAGGAACTAAATGGGTATTCAAGAATAAGTGAGAAAAAATGGACTCATCGTTCGCAACAAGGCCAGATTAGTTGCTAAAGGTTATGCGTAGTGCGAAGGAATAGACTGCGACGAAACATTTGCTCCAGTAGCTCGCTTGGAAGCAATCAGATTATTCCTAGCATATGTTGCTCATCATGGGTTCATAGTAGTCCAAATGGACGTCAAGAGTGCGTTCCTTAATGGCGAATTACAGGAGGAAGTCTACGTCGAACAACCTCCAGGTTTCGAATGCGGAAATATGAGATGTTATCACAATTCTAGCTGTAGAATGGATTCAGGAAAGGAAAGATCGACAGGACGTAATTATTGATCAAAGACGCTGAAGATATTTTACTTGTCCAAATCTATGTGGATGACATCATATTTGGATCAAGAAATTTAGGTCTCTGCGACAAGTTTGCTCGGCTTATGCAAACTAACTTCCAAATGAGTATGATGGGAAAAATGTCATACTTCCTAGGTCTACAAGTCCAGCAATCAGATGATGGGATTTTTATTCATCAGAAGAAGTATACAAAAGATCTCATCAATAAATTTTGCCCAGAAAAGACGAAAATGCTGTGGATTTCCAGGAGTATAGCATGTCAGATATCAATGGATGAAGAAGGCGAATCCATAGACCCCACAGCATATAGAGGAATAATCGGCTCACTGCTATACATAACTGCCAGCAGACCAGACATTTCATATGTTGTAGGTGTATGTGACAGATACCAAACAAAACCGAAAAAGTCACACATGGAGTATGCACGAAGAATTATCAGATATCTGAAGGGAACAAAATCTTTAGGAATTTGGTATCCCAGGGCAGACGATCTCACACTCATAGGATATTCAGATTCAGATTTCTGAGGCTGCAGAATTGATCGAAAGAGCACGAGCGGAACATGCCAATTCCTAGGTCATAAGCTGATAAGCTGGTTCAGCAAAAAGCAACACGCCGTAGCAACATCCACAACGGAAGCGGAATACGCAGTTGTTGCCAGCTGCTGCACACAAGTGCTATGGATCAAGCAACAACTTCAAGATTATGATTTCAGCACTGGTTGCGTTCCAATCTACTGCGACAACAACAGTGCGATGTGCATCACGAAGAATCCTGTTCACCACTCCAGAACAAAGCACATCGATATCCAACATCATTTCATTCAAGATCACATCAAGAAGAAGGATATCTCAGTGGATTACATCAGAACAGAGGATCGGCTAGCAGACATATTCATCAAGCCTCTAGCAGAAAATAGATTCAAAGAGCTTTGTCTTAAGCTCGACTTATTGGAATTAGATGAGGTTATGGAAGAATGAGTCCCAGCTCTCATTCTGTTCTTGGATAATATATATGGAATTCTATTGGTCTTATCAAGACGATGCGGAATAAGAGTGTGTCCAAGCTCACGCTCTTCAGATAGAAAATACTGAAATCTTAACAGATTGCTGAGTCCTAGCTCTCAGCAGTCCAGACGAACAGTAAAGGAGAATATTGAATTCAGCAGAATAAATCAGGCGATTGCTGAGTCCTACCTCTCAGCAGAAGATAGAAGACTGCTGAATCAATACAAATCTGAAACAATCTTGGGAAATTGATCAGATATGGGAATAAATATTGGGATACTCAACCGATGTATCAATCAAGATCATCATCAGTGAAGAAGCAATGATACATATTCGCTATCATTACCGAAGATCTTGTTCAAATGCTCGAGACGATTCAGTTATGAAAATAGCCGCCACGTGGATGAGTAATAGCGAAACCTTCGATTCCCTAGGCAGACGAAGTAAATGGAAGATCGAGTCTCTAGAAGGGGTTACATCTATTTAATAGAGGTTGTCTTCCTAAGGATATTCATATCTCAAAACCTAAAAACCCTAGATCTATCTTCTGCCTTCATTTCCATTTTCTAGAAACCCTGCTCGAAGAAATCATAAATGTCGTCCTTCACCATTTCAACAAAATACCTCCAGAATGGGTTCGAGCAACGTGACTTGGAAGTCTCCAAATTGAGAGGAAGAGTCATAATCTTCACAAAGATCACATCTAAGGAGATTCTCTCAATTCTCAGTTCAACATGGATGATGAGTTTCCTCATATTAGAACCGAATGGAGATTGGTGGTCCACTCTGTCAGGCCATGACAGTTTTCTCGTTGGTGAGATAAAAACTTGTCAGGTGGGTCTGAGGATGGATAATCCTTAGTCACATGAATTGGGTAGCTCCTCTGCATTGTACTAAAATGGTATATGCAGATGGGTATACTCAATCTCTTTTTCTTCTCTTCTTCAAGGATTTCACGATGAAACCAAGGAAAGGAAGAGGAGATTGAGGAAAAGCTTGCGGGTGGAGGAGATGCAACTCTACAACATCTACTTGGCACCCGAAGTTATGAAAACGTGTCGGTGATGCATATGATGTTCTTTTTGGATACATTCGCATGACAGTAGACGTTGATAGGGGAAAGCTGCAGACAAATGAACTAGTCTGAGCAGATGGTGATATCTGCTAGACTCGGACTTCTCAAATTCCTGGAAAGTCTGCAGTAGAAGAAGGTTGTTGGACAAGAGATGTCACCTAGAGAGCAAGAAGAAGATGAATTGCTTAAAGAAATCTCACAGCCTTGAAGACAACACATTGTTGTGGAAGCAAGGCGGCTTGCGGCAATGAGCTCGGGAAAAGACCAAGAAGGACCAGATCTAGCAAAGGCGTAATTGGAGCAGTCTGAAGACAAATTGATCATTGAAAACTTGTAGTATTATACTTTGAGAAGTGTAACTCTTGTAAATCAATGATATCAATAAGATGCTCGCGTTGATGACAATACTCTGTTGTCTCAATCAAAATAACTGCCTAAATCAATTCTAGATCATTACACTCCTTGTGTACAGAAACCTATCAAAAAAATTATATGATTTTCCATGAAAACCTTGGAAAAAATGAAAAGGAAAATCAAATGATAGGAATTTCTCAAAGGTCTTCCCAATCCCGTCGAAAGCAGAGTACTTGAATGCTGAAAAGGAGAATCAATTCAAGCAAATTACTCTCTACTGACTGCTGAGTCCAAGCTCTCAACAGATTCCCGACAGATACTGAGGTTGAGCTCTTAGTAAAAAGGACTCTTGAACTTGATAAGTTTATTGAATTAAGAGAGTCTAGAAGAACTGCTGAATTCAAGCTTTCAGCATATATCCGGTGTTTACTGAGTCCAAGCTCTCAGTTGATTGACAATGATTGCTATTTTGGAATAGCAGACAAACCGGAAAAAGCTTACTGAGTCCAAGCTCTCAGTAAAGAGACTCTTGCTTCTACATGGATCAAAATTTAGAAGAGTCTACTCTGTCTATTGAGTCCAAGCTCTCAATGGAACCCCAAAAAGCTGAGCATGAGCTCTCACCAGAGTTCGGTAGATTGCTTAAAATTTTATGAAAATGCTGAGTCCAAGCTCTCAGCAAGCTATAAGCATCTGCTGAACAAGGGACCGCAAAGACAGAATGCTAAATCCAAGCAATCAGCAAATCAGGTCCAGGATTATGTCATTCACCTCAAAGCAAAGAAAGAATGCTGAGTCCAAGCTCTCAGCAAAATAGGTGATATATGACATTCTATATTACAAGGGTAAAATCATATGTGGAGTCCCAACTCTCAGCATAGGCCTTTTACATTGCTGAATGAGCAACAAATGCATCTTTGAATGTTGACGAATGAGAAAGAGATAATTGATTCAAATATATCTCGAAAGGCGAGATTATCTAATGATGAATAAACTGCAGAGTTTTCTTTCATTACAAAGTAACTCTAGCACAGGGCGGCGACGAATGCCAAGGGGACACATCAGCCACACTCACGGTTCTGATGAAGTAGGACGTAAGGTGAAGCGTCACCAACTGCCCAACCGTAAATTCATCCATATCATAAGAGGAGATCCAACTGCTCACAGTGGAAGCCGGTCAAAGAGGGATCATATAAAAGAAATTTGGTTTGCGAACTATAACCCTAATACTCCCATACCTTTTGATTCAAAATTCTTCAACACTTTTTGAAACTCTCAGAAGAATACATCAATGGTAGAATCTTCAAATTGCACCAGTCCCCCTGCCGAATCATCCGGAAACACCAACATGTTCGAAGAACCAGAACAGTTCCAGCCAATCTTCACAGGCATCTACAAGATGGAGGACATCAATGAGTCAATTCCATACTATCGCCTAATCGCCATAAGTCATGGAAAATAGCCTGGTGAACTCACCAATGAACAGAAAATGGCTGCTCAAGTCAAGATGGACAAGATATTGTACGAGCCACTGTTCCGGAAGCAATAGTGTGAGGATCTCATAGGTAAACTCGACCGAGAGAACCTGCTGAGATACTTATTTGCAGAACAAAAGAAGTTTCATCCATACATAGTTGCAGAATTCTTCACGCATGCAAAAGATAAGAAATTCCTCACCACGAGTGTTTTGGGTATCAAAGTCGTAGTAAGTTTAGAAGTTTTGGAGAAGAAGTACGGACTTTACAATGATGGTGAAGATGTAGCCAACTACAAGATCAACGATGAAGCCAAGATGAATAAGAGATGGCTGAGATGGAAGTCGAAATCATATACCGATTCATGGAAAGTAGCAGCACCACTGAAATCTCTAGCAGAACCGATGAGAAGCTTAGCACAAGTAGTCATAAGAATGCTAGTGGGCGAAGTTGGCTCACTCTCTAAGTTAAGCGCTAAGAAGTTTGCTGTTATGATGGCGATTGAAGATCAAGTTCGTGGAAATTGGGCAAAGTTCATCGATACCAAATGGCTAGAGCATGTCTACAAGAATAAGAGTGTGAAGAAGAATCAGACGTTCACTCAAGACGTAGGCTTTGGATTTAAGATAAGCCACTTTCTAGAAGGGATTGTACCAGAAGGAAAACGCTGCTGCGGTGAGGATTTGATATACTCCGACTACAAACCGCCAACCAGAAAACAACAACCACCGAAGAATTTCAGGGAACCATTGATACTGAAGGGAAAGAGCAACGTCAACCCTAAAGAGGCATGCTTTGATGAGGAAGTTCCATACCAAGGCCATATCGTTATGCCTACTGCTGCTCCACTCACTGTCGAGGAACTCGAAGAAGAACGACGCAAAGCATAACAGAATGTTCTGTTTACTGAACTTGAAAATTTGGTTGATATTTCATCACAAGAAACTAGTCAACTCTCAGATCAAACCAACTTGAAGAGGAGGCGAACGCAGAGGAGCCCTCAACAAAGGAAAGTGAAACCAGCGAGTGATGATGAGAAAGCTAAGAGAAGGAACAAGCAAAGAAGATCTTCAGGTAACACTCTCCAAATCAATGTGCCTGAAGTAGATGCTAACATCCTCAGATGTCGTCAAGGACACGGCGACAGAATCCATAGTGCCATTGCAAAATGAAGGCTTGAGTTTTCCGATGAAGGAGAATCTCGGAAGAAAAGGCGACAAAGAAAATCTCTCCAGAGGGCACAAGAACAAAGAGACTATGCCAAGTTCCGACTTGAGATGACACTTGAAGAAAGGGATTCAAGATACGCAGAAGTCATGGCAAGTTATGAAGAGCATAATGCCAGGATTCAAGCTGGAGAACAAAGAGGCCGCATCACTCGGACAAATGTTAAGGAAGTGCAAGCCGAGAAAGGGAAAAGTAAGGTCACATTCGCTGACGATGTGGAAGCAATTGCTGATCTTGAGCGAAGACAACTGAAAGAAGCCCTAAAAGAATCAAGGAGATTGCCAACTCCAGGACAAGGAGAAAGAAGTTGTCACGCAACACAATTTAAGCCCGCTACCGATCAAGGGGGAAGCATAAGTGCTGAAGAAATTACTGAAAGAAGTTTGTTGCAGGCTGCTGAGAAAGAAGGTAGCAGTCCTGTTGTTGAAAAGGAAAGTGAACCAGAACAATTGGCTGTGCAAGGAGGAAGCCAAATTGTGACAATCATGGCAGAAGCTGATCTGGAAATAGCGTCATATCAGATCCCGACTATTGATTCAGGAAATCAGGAAGCAGAGTAGAGGAATGCAGATTCAGAGATAGTCATGCCAGAGTACGCCCAGCTGATCACCACAGCCAATGAAGAAGCAGATGCTGAGGAACCTACTGCTGAAGCAAATACCTCACTTGATGTTGAGTCAATAGCACGACTACAAGAAGAGCTCACCGCAAGTGTGCGAGCTTGAAATGAGCAATATCTACGACGAATGGGTATTGAACCTTCTACCGTTCCATGATGGAATACAGAGACAGATACCACAAGTGTGCTCGAAAGAACCATATAATCCATCTGGAAAAGACGCATTCCGGTTCCCAGCTCTCCAGAAGTTTCAGGTATATCCTTCAGTGATCTTCCTAGCTCTCATGATGAATAAGATGCAGGGATTATCACAGATGGAGAATCCATATTTCGAGGAGAAACCCTAAGAGTGCCCATGGAAGGACCACCCGACAGGAATTACAAAGCACAGTGGATTGAGAAGTGGTGTCCTCCTGTCACAGCAAGAGATGAGGAGAATGCGGATCTCATCTCCTGGTCACGCGACATAATCATGTTCATCGAAACTCAAGCTGCCGCAGAAGTCAATGACTCATATCCTGCTGAACTCCAAGGAGAGTCGTCCGATCAAGAATGGTTGAGAACATAATTCAAGAGATGGCGATTCTTTGACTATGCCACTCGTGAATTGCATTATGAGGACCGCTCAATCATGATGGCAAGGATGGGTCTTAATAACTGGAGGAGTGAAGAAGAATGGGCTAATGATTGGATGGACCAGACATCCAAGAGACAGTATATGGAGAAGCAAGTCGCTGCGAGGCTACAGAAGATCCAGGCTCACAGAGCAGCCACCGGAGATCGATCTCTACCACCTTCAGAATATGCCATAGAAGACTCTCTGCCATTCACCCAGAATTTCAAATCTCCTGCCACCAGACGCCAAATGGTCGCTGCTGAAGAACTGAAGAAGAAGCTAGCAGAAGAACAAGCTGCAAGAAAGAAAGAAGAAGATAGGATGAAGATGTTGGAGTTCAAGGAGAAAATCCTAAACCAACTCGCGAGCAAGCCTTTCAGAGTACAGAACTTAAGAGCATCCGACCAGAATCTTGCTGAACAAGAAGAAGAAGAAGGAAGGGAAACCACACACTTTGTAATGGCTCCGGCTGATAAACCATCCATTTCAACTCCAAGATTGGCAACCACAACTCTCATGTCTACCATTGAAAATCAAAATGTACCTGCTGAGGAATCTTCATTCATGGCAATTGAGCTTTTGAATACCAGCACCTATCAGAGGAATCTCCAGCACTATATTCATACCATGGTAGGACGGAGTATCGGAGAGAAAATGATACCAATCATGCACAAGGAAATCTCCAACAAAGTGTCTGAAGCTAAAGACAAAATTCTTGCCATCCAACTTGACAACTTCGAGACCTTCCCTACTGGAATTTTCGCTGCGATCAAAGAGGGGGAAGAGAAGAGGTTAGCTGAAGAAGCAGAAAGAAGAATGGAGCAAGAAGAAAGGATTCGTCGACTAGAAGCAAGAAGACTAAAGGAAGAAGAGCTAAGGAGACAACGTGAAGAAGAAGAAGAAGAGAAAGAAGAACAGAGAAAAACTGAAGAGAAGGGAAGGATCAGAAGATCTTGTGGACAACTTCATGAAGAAGACGACAGAAACTCTCAGCAAAATGAAAAAGCCCAACTTCCGGTTCCTCAGGTGCCAAGAATGCTGCGGATTCAGACTCCCCAACGACAAAGAAGTAATATCTCTCTAAACTCTACTTCTCCTAGCTGGTTGAACAATTTTTTTTTTAATTTGGATTATGTGACTGTACGAAAGAATGTATGATTATTAATGAAAACTAACCCAGGTTGAAGACATCATCTCATTGTCCAACGCTGATGTAAATGAATAAGCTGAAATTACACACTTGGTGTAATCAGCAAACTGCGTGGAATGTGATGTGTGTGAAATGTTCCTATGATTGCTTGATGATATTATGCGTAAATATGTTTTGTGCTTACTTGGTAAACTGACCTTGAAGCTACTTACCTGATTGACTTGTTTTCGAACAATACCCTTGATACGTTAAGGGGGAACGGTTAGGAACATACTGAGTCTACGGGAGTTGAGACACTGAGAATATATTTGATAGGAAATAATTATTGTGTAATCTCAGTAATCAGCTTTCCCATGATTAGTTAGAATTGAAGCTTAAGATAGAGGCTTTGATCGCACCAAAAAGGGGGAAATTGTTAGGAATATTGTTAGACCCCTCTATTGTAACCAATTCATTATCATAGTTTGATATGTTTTGGTGGATCAAAGCTATAGCAACTCAGTATCGAGTCAATTGTAAAAAGTCCTGTATAGGAATTCATACTCGAGTTGTAATAGATTAAGAAAAAGAGAGATTCGGGTTTGCTGAAGGAGTCATCAAAGTTATCCAATTGCTGAAGATTTCTACAGAGAAGAAAGACTAGCGATGCGAAGGAAGCGACAATGATGATGAAGAAGGAAATCCAGCAAACTACGGAGACATCCGATGCACATCAGTAGCCAGCAGACGACGATCAACAATCAACAGAGAAGTTACAAAACAAAAATATCAGACGGACTACAACTTACAAGAAGAACCAACCAATCAAGAGATAGAACAATCATCATGAAGAAAAATGGTTTAGACCTATAAAGGATTCAATCTGACAAGAGACGGCTAAAGAAAGATGATACGCCAATCAAAGACGAAGCGACTTGAAGAGTCTCTATCCACCGTAGAAAAAGGAAGCATGCAGATGTAGGGTTTTCCCGTGAACCGAATCACCAAAACCAAACTGAACCGGATCGATTTATGGATATTGTGCATAGTTAAAATCATAATAAATCCTAGCATGCTCCTATGAATTTAATAACCAAAATTGTGGATTGAGGAATTTACCGTAATTGCATCGAGTCTGAACTGATCTTTTGCGTTTGAATTTCCAACTTGAATTCAACCACGCAATCTGATTTTATCTGCGGAATAAGAAATTAGATCTCTAATTTCTTAGAATAAAATCGAAAACAAAGAAATCAAGAGAAAAAAAATATGTTCTCCAGATTAGATCTTCAGATCTGTATCCCGGTGCTGATCAGATCTACTACTGGTGAGGACTCCGTA
Organism: Plectranthus barbatus; assembly: GCA_026898455.1. Classification (NCBI taxonomy): domain Eukaryota; kingdom Viridiplantae; phylum Streptophyta; class Magnoliopsida; order Lamiales; family Lamiaceae; genus Plectranthus; species Plectranthus barbatus. Next base: position 21,739 of record JAPKLW010002361.1, on the reverse strand, counting down.
GATCTGTGGCTTGAGCAGGACCAGAATCGAAATTCTCCTCCTTCTCCTCTTGGGATCGGCGCCTCCTCTCTCTCAGCCCTAGGGTTTTAACTGATTTGAATAATCTCAAAAGGTGGCTAGGGTTTCCAGAGAGAGTGGTCTATTTATAGACCCAGGGTTTTATCCCTAATGGGCTACTGGGCTCAATTCAGCACACTTATTTGGGCCAGACCTGAGACCTGAGACCTATTGCAAATAATAAAGTGGGCCAATAAATTAATTAATTCACATGTCCACAATCCAGGACACAATTAATTAATTAATATTAATTCTTTTTCACCACAGAATTAATACTGACCTACCCCTTTATTACCACGTTATGAGAACGGGCTGCATTAATTGAGAATCCCCATATTTAAGGTTACCGGACATCCATTAATTAATCGGAGCCTCTGACAAGCTCTAACTACAGTTAATTAATGTCTTATAATTCCTGAGTAATACCACTCAAACCTTATCACTTGTGCCTGAAATTAATCAGCCTGCAGGACTTTGGCACGATGAATGTTATTGAGCTCCTCAGGGAATGTCCCCATCCTATTACTCGGATATGGTTACCTAAACCCAGTCTCAGGCGGTACTACACGAACTGCTATTACCCTAGATGCGGATATACGAGCACGTTACTTAGGCTCTCCACCATGGCAAGTCAAAGCAACAGTCAACCCGTGCAAACCCCTGAACCTTCGTTAGGGTTTGGACTCAATCAATATAACGAGATCTTGTATTCGCTGATGTCAGACAGACGAATACATCTCAGTGTGGTCCATCAATACGCCACCTCTGCGTACCAGCATGTCAAGTAGCCAAGACAGACTACTTATTCCGACAATGCCGCAGCCATCCGGAGAGACGTATCCTCATACGCTGTCTCGAATGTGATCAAGTTTATGTCTCACTAGGTCAAGTGATCATACTGGTCTTTTGCGATCTACAACACGCCGTATGATCGTCCCTTTCGGTGAGACAAGAGGATACCATTGTTCATACATGTAAGATTGTTAACAGATAGGAGAAGTAAACCGTTGTATACTCATTATAATAAATGCTTTCAGTATACAAAACCCATCAATCTCCCACTTATACTCAAAGGATAACTAAGCTATTATAGAGTATACAGTCCGTCTATCTAGTCTGCTGTCTCTTTAACCACTATCAGTGGTCGGCATCCACCTCAGACCCAGCTCACGAATATGTCTTTCGTAAACTTTCTGTGGCAAGCTCTTTGTAAATGGATCAGCAAGATTGTCAGCAGTGTCAATCTTCTTAATCAGCACATCGCCCCTCGATACAATTTCTCGTATGATATGGTACTTTCTCTCTATGTGTTTGCTTACCCTGTGAGACCGCGGTTCGTTTGAGTTTGCCACTGCACTAGAGTTATCACAATAAATTGTGATGCTCCTCAGCAAACTCGGGATCATGCCCAACTCAAAAAGGTAGTTCCGAAGCCACACCCCCTCTTTCGAGGCGTCGGAGGCGGCGACCTATTCCGCCTCCATGGTGGAGTCAGCAATGCATTTCTGCTTTGAGCTCCTCTAAGATAGAGCTCCACCTCCTAGGGTAAACACATATCCTGAGGTCGATTTCTTCTCATCCTGGTCTCCTTGGAAATCCGAGTCCGTATAACCCACAGGGCACAAATCCTCACTTTGATAAACTAGGCAGAAATTCCTAGTTCTTTTCAAATACTTGAGGATGTGCTTTACCGCAGTCCAGTGTGCCTGTCCAGGGTTAGACTGGTATCTTGCTACCATGCCAATGGCATAATAGATATCTGGTCTGGTACACAACATCGCATACATGAGGCTACCTACTGCCGAAGCATATGGTACAAGACCCATCTCATCTTTCTCCCACTGTGTCTGAGGACACTGCCCACTAGAAAGATGAACGCCATGTCTGAAAGGTAGCAAACCTTTCTTGGCGAGTTGCATGCTGAACCGGGCAATCATAGTATCCACATAGGATGCCTGGGATAAGCTCAACATTCTTCTCTTACGATCTCGTAAGACCTTAATCCCAAGAATGTAGCCAGCTTCTCCCAAATCCTTCATTTGGAACTGTTCGGATAACCAAACTTTGATTTCGGACATCACTCCCTCGTTGTTTCCAAATAGGAGTATGTCATCAACGTATAGTGCAAGGAAGACAACGCTCCCACTGACACAAAGTCGGTAAACACAACTTTCGTTTTCCAACTGTGCAAATCCATAGGATTTAATCACATCGTTGAAACGTAAGTTCCACGACCTTGAAGCTTGCTTAAGTCCATACAAGGACTTCCAGAGCTTCCAGACAAGATGTTCTTCACATTAGTGCAATGAATATTAAATTAACTGTTTGTTTTATTATAAATTAATGCAAGAATGGGACGGAAAAGAATCGCTACAAAGGAGCCACCATCTCCAAAAAAGGCAAAGAAAGCAAAAAGTACGGAATCCGAAGAAGCAAAAATTATGGAAAAATCTTTCCCAGAGTTAGGATACCTATCAAGTCCGAGACAATTTGTAGAGTCAATTAAAAAATTAAACACAGCTCAAAAACAAGCGGTTGCCAAATTGGGTTTCACATCATTGCTCAAAATAATGGTGAAAGAGATACCCATGAAACTTGCACATTGGTGTGTCTCCAGTTTCGAACCTGAAAGTTGTTCTTTGGTTTCCTAAAAATGAGAGGATACACATAACAGAAGAAGATGTATGGTTAGCATTAGGCTTTCCAAAAGGGGGCAACATGGTTGAGAGGAAGACACATAATGCAGACAATGAAGAGATAGATGCATGGGCAGAAAACATTGGAAAATCAAAATATCTCATAAAAAGTGCTGATGTAGTGCAAGCAATGTTGGATGACAAAGAAGGTGGAGATATTTTTTGTGTGAACTTCATGATTATGGTTGAATCGGTATTCATAGAGAATCAACCCGATTGATATATCAAACCAAAAATCATGTCAAACCTGAAGGATGTTAACAAGGTGAAGGAGTACAACTGGAGCAACTATGTTGTAAGTTGCCTCATCAGGACAGTCCTAGCATGGAGGGAAAATACAGCAAGGGAAATTCACTGGACCTATTCTTTTTCTGATTGTAAGTAACATCTTTACTAAAATAATCATTTCATTTACACTGCCCAATTTCAAAACAATTTTTTATAGGTGATCATTTAGGAAAATAATAGTTAAAATGCAATTTATATGCAACAACCTTAATGCCTTTTATGCATTTTTTATTTTACTACAAATTCATTTGTGTTTGTTATAGACTCATGTAAACTTAAATGCAATACAATACTACTACATACGATGAATTAATAATGCATTCATAATTCTATATTTTTGTTGTATTTATATGTCACTTCCTGTATTTTTTTTAAAATGATTACTTAACCAATATTTTGTTCATAACACTATGCATTATAGAAAGTTAGATTGCTTAAATAAAGTACTTCTTTAATTTTTATTCACAGATGTTATATGTCGATCGTGTGGTTCATTTGCAAAGAAAAGTGAATCGAGTATTCCCGACTGTACATGCATGGACTGTCAAACTGTTACGTGAAAGACAAAATGAAGCAATCAGGAAGAGCCAGGCCTTTGGAAAGGCTATGTCGCTGCTAGTTTATAAGTGACAGATGAAATGATGGAAAAATTCAACCATTTTGAGACTGTAATTTTTAGCGGTGGATCAATAGATGAAGATAGTCAAAAATTGGGATTGGATCAAGGAAAGAAAAAACAATATGACACCGATTATGCATACATTTCAGACCTTATCTCAACCATGAAACATGCTTCATCTTCGGTAGCCATATTCCTACAAAAATTGACCAACGCATCTGAATCAGTAATGCTCAATCCAAGGTTCAAAGTTGCTTTTGAAGCTCCAAATTCCTGATCCCAGACACCTTTGTTGCTAAACCGACAGAGGATCATGGAGTCGTTTCATCGCAAGCAGTCTTGGATGAGAATCCAGAATGGGAAGAGTGTTTAAACCAAATGATGGATACGTGGGAGCTAATGCAGGAACTCCCTAATTTCAGCCTAGGTTTAACACAGATGGTAAGAAATTTATATATTCATTTACTGCAAATTATTAAAAATTGTACTGCAATTTTTTTTTTGACAATGCAGTTTGAAGAGTTAGAGAAAGATCCTGTTGAGACTGAAAAAGCTACAGAAGAGCAAATCGAGGTGGATAACATGGATACTGAAGAATCAATAACAGAAGATAACATTGTGGATGAAGGATTGGAAAATGATGAAGAATCTAAGGAGCTCAACTTAAGGAAACAAAATATGAAGGTAACAGTATAAGAATATAGAAAACATATATTCTTTTAAAATATATTTATTTTCAATATACATATTATATAGAGTTAGTGAGAATTATAAAATGCTGAAATACGCAGGGGAAAAAAAAGAAAACCACAATCACAAAAACAATTGAAACAAGAACAACTGGGGAGAAAAAAAAGTCAAGCAAAGTCACTTCACCATATGTAGTGGATCAGAAAAACCCAAGCAAGAAGATGTTGAATGATACACGATCCATTTACTATTGGATAATGAACGAGAAAATGACAAACAGGTAAGAAAAATATTAAATACAAATAAAATATATTTTAAATAAACCCATTTTTAAAAAAAAATTCTGCAGTGGAGCATATGTGTACGAAGACACCCGTACTCATCTCACCATGGAAAATTTGAGAACAATGGCACCTTCAATAACTGTGAGATTAGGTGTGGTAGATGCATGGTGTTCATACTTAAATTCAAAGGAAGAACAAAGAGATGAAGATGCACCTTACAGATTCTACTTCACTACCTACCCCTGTGTAAGAACGTACTTAAAATTTAGCATAAAATAAAACATAGTTTACATTTTAATAATAAGTTTGATTGCATAAATATATCTACCTTAACTGCATATTTTATGTCAATATACTGACACATATTTATGAATTTCATGTAAGAAAAATAAATGATATGTGAACTGTATAGAAAAAAATAGATATGCTGTTTTGGATTAGTTACTACTGCAACCTTTATGTTACTTGACTGCGGAATATATGCTTATTCCCTGTATATTTATTAAACTCTTAGTACTTTTACTAAGTAGAATTTCAGTTCAGAATTATATATGTACCAGATATGTTAGAATTAAAAGTGTAACTTACTATAATTGTTACTAAACCATTCTTATCCTGCTATTACAATCAGAGTTTCACCATTGTGGACCAGCCGAAACAATGGACCGACGAGAGAGCAGATAAAGAAATGTTGCATCGCTTGGGTTTGGAGCTGAAAAACAACCCAAAAGACAAACTCGAAGAAGTCGACCTGGTAAAATTTTTTACTTTAGCAAAATTCAATTACTTTATTTAAAAAAAAATAAATAAATTATTGAAAAAACATCATAGGTTTTCATACCAATTTGCAAGCATCATCACTACTACGTGATGTGTTTCGACTTGGTGGATGGAAAGATACTCCTCATAGACAACTCTAACCAGCTGGACAAAAAAGATTTGGCAGCAAAGTATGGCGATACTCCCAACAAAGTGGTATTTCCCCAAACTCTTAATTACTTACTTACATAAAATATATTTTTAAAAAAAAATTCACTTTAACCAACATTTTAAACAAAATGCAGGTTAAACTCTTCATTGATTTCCTTGAAGAATTGAATCTTCAAGAGAGAGGAGAAGTAGTGGGCAATGCACAAATTGAGCGAATGAGAATGAAATGGAGATCATCAACCAACCATATCGACTGTGGAGTGTTTGCCATGCGACATATGGAAACATACAAGGGTGAATCTGCAAAAGACTGGGACTGTGGACTGCATCAAAGAACTAAGCACGATCTGAAACTCCTACGAATGGAGATGTGCCAAAGATTAATAAGATCCAAGAACAACAAATTGGGAAAGAAATTCATCAAGGTTGCCAACAAATTTTTCAAGGAACACTCCAATGACCAAAATCTAGACATGGCAAAGTACGTGGAGACCTTCCGCTAGAAATTTGGGTTTAATCAAAAGACAAATTCAAGCTTTCCTTTATTCTGTTTTTTCGCATCTGTTGAAGACATATCAGATTAGTTTTTTTGTGAACATGAAGTATCATTTTAACAGATGAAAGTACTTTATTTTATATAAAATGATTTGGGTTTATTGTTAAATTTTGTGCTATTCTAGTACAATATGTATTGAATAATCTTTATTATTATGCATGTAATACGCAATAATAACTTAAAAAAAAGACTATCAGAAAACAAAATTAAAAAATTAAATAAAAAAATACATAACACAAACACGAACAACAACATAAATGAAAAAAAATAATTGCAAATAAAAATAGAAATAATTAACTGTAACAATATTAAACTTTCACTGCAATTATACATGCAACATAACTGCATTTGTTTTATGAATAAAAATATATAGCAGTACAGAAAAATTTTAAAAATAAGTACAATAAAATATGTAACTAAAACAAACTATCACAACAAAAATAAAGGTAATTAGCGACCAAAAAACTGGTTGCAAATACCTATGGAAATGGTAGCAAATCACACTTCGCGACCGGTTAGCGACCGGAAATGCCGGTCGCAAATAGCCTTGTCGCTAATAATTTGGAAACCAAAAAGCACAGCTCGCCGCAAACAAGTTCCAACGGAATCGCGACCGTCTTGCGCCGTGAAATTTGCGACCACATTTCGCGACGGCCGATGGTCGCAAAAACATAGTGACACGTTGCCTGTCGCAAGCCGATCGCGAAACGGTTTCTGTCATTTGCGACCAGCATGGTGTCGCGAGACCATTGCAAGTTTTGAGTTTGTTGTTAGCAACCGTATTTGCGATGGGATTCCGATCGCAAATTCTTTAAATTCTTTTTTTTTAATTTTCACCTATTTTTTTAATTTTTAGATTTCACCTGTTTTTTTCTTACAAACCAAATCCACAAATTCACAATCCATATATATATATATATATATATATATATATATATAGGGAGCGGATCCAGTGAGAAAAGTCTTAATGTGAGAAAGTGAGAAAGATGCTTGATTGCATTCACGGCATTGCTTGATTGTATTCAAGTCGTTGCTTGATTACAATGTTGCTTGATTATGCTTTAGTTATTGCTTGATTATTTTGTTGCTTGATTACATTTTAATTGTTGCTTGGTTAAATATCAAACATTGATTTTTTTATATCTGATGGACATGATTCATTCTTTTTTCTTACAGGGGAATTTTTTTTACATGATTCCTCCTCTATATATATATATATATATATATATATATATATATTAAATACTTCCAACATTTAATACAAAAGCATATAATAACCATTACTATTCAAAATGTTTAATAATCCGAAATACATCAACACTACACAATCATAATAAACCAAAACCTACATACGAGATAAAGATGGGCATTACATTAGCATCCCAATTCCAAAACCAAGCCTTAAACATTATATTTGCAAAAGTGAAAAACAAAGGCAAATTGATGTATGTTGCATCAGAGTATAGGTTTCAGCACAAGGCTCAAAATATACATAAAACAGCCAACAACAGCTCCAAATGAGACCTAAACTGAATGAAGTAGTTTTCCTCAAAGCCAAAATCACCCTGAAATCCTAAACTAGCCACAAAAAAAAACCTGAAAGATGCAAAAAAGAATGGACAATTAAAAAAGAAGGGACAGTTAAACAAGTTAATAGATGAAACATTCATATATATATATATATATATATATATATATATATCACTGATGATAAATAAAAATAAAAGGTTTAAGTTAAAAGGCAGCTTCACATGTATACGTGTATAATGTTAATGCCAGAATAGTAATCAACAAGTAGATCAGAAACAAAACCATCTTATCTTTCCAAATGCTACTACATATATCAAACAAACCAGTACAAGTATCGGGCCAAATTGAAAATAAAGCAATCAAAAATTCATTACCTAACACTACATAAGGTGAATTGAACAATGGATATATCTCAGGCAAGAAATCTCACCATCAGGACATTCTTTTAACTCAGACCCTAAAGATAAGTGTCTATAAACTTAAAGCGTACCTCTAGGCTACTGCAGATGTTCATGAAAATCAGACCATTAGGTTAAAATTCCAATATTGGGATATCTAATAAGCAATATTTATTCTCATATGGCTTTCATCCGACTATCATCATTTTATGTAAAATATTTTTTAACTAAGATTAGATAAGGAATATTTCATTTTAGAATTTCCAGAAAATTGGCTAATGTGCTCGTAGCTAATTATCCTCTTGCTAGCACATTTCTACCCTTGCATTTCCTGATTTCATTGTCAAGGTTATACATTACATTCTGAACGTGAGACACAGAGCACCCAGACATACTTAACAGTTAACGTTTAAACAAAAATTAAAACAAAGCTAAAGTTTCTAAACATTTTGTCTGTGTTTGAATAAGATTTCAGATTGTAAGTGGACAATGGGAAGCCTGTCATCAAGAAAGATGAATAGTGTTATATCTGAACAATTTGAAGTGTAATTATGTTTTTAGTCACCCTTATAATTGGCTTCATGCTCATATAGCTAGCTATAATCAAATGCAGGTGACCACTAAAAAGAGAGGTGTAGCAGATGAAGCTGGGGCGATTTTGCAAGCAAAGTTGAGGCAGTTGGCCCCCCAAGGCCAACAGTAGTAGTCTGCTAGAATATGGACACGGTTGCCAGCTCTGCATTTGTTTAGAAACAGGCAACAGAGGCTCTACTTTATTTTGTTAACGAGCCAAATCAAATGAGTAAATATCACCAACTGGGAGAAAAAACGATTTTGATGATGACACAAGAACAACAAATCACTTAGCACAACAATTTGGTTAAAATTGAGATATTCATATAGATGCAAAGAATAGAGAGAACATGCAATTAATCTCCTCAAAAGCAAAATTTGTGATCGAAGATAAGATAGAAAATATTTAAGTTTTTGAAAATTTTGCTCATTAGCTATATACATGAAATATAACAATAAAATGTGAATTAATTAGTTAACCATTAAGGGAACATACGTTATTGAAATTACTGGTTTCTGAAAAGCAAATAAGGTGAATTGACAATTAGGGGGACAACATGTCACTGAAAGTTCTTGTTTCCTAATCAGCTTTCTGTAACAATCAATCAACCAAATGAAAGGAATCGAATTAGACATACAGCCAAACAATTTTTAAGTAGATCAATCACACAAAATCACAAAACCACATTAATTAAACAAATGAAATTAAAAAAATAGAATTAGTAGCAGTAGCACAATCTCATAGCACCTGCCTAGAAAAATAAATAGCCTATAAATATTATATAAAAATTGGTGATAGGGTCAATAGTAATAGTAATGGCATAGCAGATTACATAAAGAGTTTGTGGAAATCAATGAGCTTTAAATTTTCATCAATAACTCAAAAGAATTCTTCAAAACATACAATGACATATATATTAAATTAAAAATAAACAAACTAACCTTGAATGCTATTCTTCCGGTGAAGGTGGTGGCAAATCATTTTGTCGATTTGAAAGCAGGTGAGCAATCTCTTCTCTAATCCAAGTACGCATACGTGCCTCCAGCTGTGGGCTGATCTCGAAATCTGAATGAGGTGGCTGAGATGGAGGCTGAGAAGTACTAGATGTAGAAGTAGTGGTATTTCCGAAGCTCCCCAATCCAAATATTTGTTGCTTCTTAGAAACTCTACTTGCAACTCTTTCAAAGAACTGATTTTGGGCTGAAACGGAGAGCGGTGAAGCTGTATCTAACTGGGCCTCTTGCATCATCCTCTGAACTCCTCCTACATTATTAAATATTAACATTTATTTAAATGATGAATTAATAAGAATTTTATTTAGTGATTTATTTGCATACTTACGGCTACAAGTTTTGCCCTCTGACTGCAATAATCAGAAGCATCCCGTCGATGTGTTGCATCAAAAACTTCATAGTAGGGCACATCTTCAATTGGGATGCTCCTTTGAGAAGCCTATATTGTTTTAGATTTAAAAATCAAGTTTAGAATAGATATATATTAGATTCAAAGAAATAATAAGATATGATTAATTACTTACTATCATGCGAGCACACTTATGTAACGCTCTCGAGCCAGCCCTGTGTGTGGGGGGTCCCTTCTCTCCCTCAATCGCCCCGCCTTCCTATTTTTAGATCCTATTTCTGAAGCACTTTTGAAATCTTCATTTTCCCAATGTTTTTGCCACTTGACCCACTCTGATGCATCTATGTGTGGTGGTCTTTCTTTACTGTTTTTCAACCTACTGCACATTTCTTTGTATCGATTTTGAGCTTTATCCATAAATAAGCGCAATACATCATTCTCGATATTTGATTCCCACCAATACTCTTTCTGCCATTTGGAAAAATTCATTACTATGTATGATATTATATACTCCCTCCGTCCCTAATTATTAGTCCCAAACCAAAATGGCACAATAATCAATGTTTGTGAGTGTAGTGGAATTAATATTTTATTGATGAGTGTGAAAAAGTTTGCCATTTTAGGAAAGGGGACTAATAAGTGGGACAAACAAAAAAGGTAAGTGGGACTAATAAATTGGGACAGAGGGAGTAACATTATAAAAAAAATTACTTCAAATTTAACTTTAAAATACCTTCAACTCATTGAACCACAACATCTTGTGGTCATGTGAAATCTTGGACCATATGAATCCTTCCGGATACATAGCTCTTCGAAAGATTTTAGAATAGACCTCGAAACATTATTAGAATGAGACAGATGCGTACCCATGATTTTCAATTCAGCGTGTGTGCCGCGTTCTGCAATTCAAAGTAGGAAAATTCATTATTTTTAGATTATAAATACAATAAAATTAAATAGACAATAATTAGTATTATTACCTCTAGCCTGAGCATCACTATCTAACCTCTACCCCGACTCTGAGCTCTCCTCGGATCTACCAATAGCACTTGATAATGGATTTCCTCTTGGCATTTTCTGATTTTAAATAAAGAGAAGAATCATTAATTATAAGTTGTATGGTATAATTAGACTTATTATATAAAATCTTACATTGTAATCATTATAAGAAAAGTCTTTTATTACAGTAAAAACATTATTCGTTGTCTGAATCCTCATTACTTCTTGAATCAATATCTTACTACTATCATTCTCAAATTCCTCATTTGAGTCTGAGTCTTCATCAATAATACTAATATGTTCACCAGTCGAATGAACTGGGTCAGGATCAAGGTCTATTGATATATGTCTAGAAACTTCAGCCTCATCCTCTTGAAAAGGTGGTGGAATAATTTGTGGAATGATGATATTTGCCCTGGACTTTATTTTACAAACAGCCCACCAATCACGATTTGAACGGTTGGTGCTTGGATATGTACAGTAGAAGACTTGTGTGGCTTGACTTGCTAAGATAAGTGGATCGTACTTTTGATATTTTCGTTTATGGTTTACAGAGACCAATATGTAGCCAGAATGAACTTGCGTCCCTGATGTTGATGTATCGAACCAATCACACTTGAACAAAACAACCCTTTTTATTGGTAATCCCGGATATTCCACCTCCACAATGTCTATTAGTCTTCAATACCAATCACTCTCATCTGCACCACAACAATTACCCTTGACACAAACCCCACTAGTTATTGTTGATCTACCCACTTTGTGTGCCAAAGTTTGAAAGTTGTAGCCATTGACATTGTAGACATGAAATCTACGTGCACTACGCAATGGTCCTCTCGAAAGATCACGTATGTAAGCATTGCTAACATTGTTAGAAGCATCCTGTACCTACAACGTTTAACAAAAAATTAATTTTGTTTTAAAAATTTATATTTCATGTAATTGTTAAAATGGTTTTATAGTAAACTAACATATTCTTTGAACCATTGGGCAAAGTCCTTCTCCATGCGATCTTTGATATCGATTCGCGACCGGTTTGGATTGACAGCAGTGATTTGAGCAATAAACAACATTCATATAGTCTTATTATTGTTAAATAAACAATAATCATTAAAACATATAGTATTTTTATGAATAAAAAGTATAAATAAACTCACTCTATGTAAGGTTCCATTTTTGCGCAGTTAACCAACACATATATCATTGCAGCTTTATAATCATCATCATCCAAATAAGTCTCTCTTGCTTTCCCAATAGCTCGACCCGGGGCCTTAAATATGGAAAGACAATTTGGATCTTCATCTCTCACTTCAGCTCGACCATCATAATTACGTGGCACATTTCTATGTCTAGTAGGCACATGGTCCTCGAAGTATGTATGAACAAAAAGAACTTGCTTCCTCCACCAAATAAGCATTGCATATAGAGCCTTCAACGCGTGCTTTGTTTCTCACATTATTCTTCAATTTTCTCAAGTATCTTTCAAATGGATACATCATCGATACTGTACTGGTCCAACCATTCTAGCTTCATCAGCCAAGTGGACTGGAAGATGCTCCATAGAGCCAAAGAAACTGGGCGAAAATATACGCTCAAGCTTACATAATATCAGTGGGATGGTTTCATGCAAACGACACATGTCATCTATGTTAATGCTCTGAGAAGTCAAATCCCTGAAGAATAGACATATTTTTGTTATTGCTTTCCAAACATTGAGCGGCAAAAGCTCACAGAAGGAAATGGGTAGGATTCGTTGCATCATAACATGACAGTCGTAACTTTTCATCCCAAACATCTTCAACTTGTGCATGTCCACACATCTGCTCATATTAGATACATAACAATCGGGAAACTTGAGCTCTTTGATCCAGTCAAATAGAATTTTCTTAGATTCCTTGTCAAGTGTATAACATGCCTTTGGCCACTGTCCGGTCTGCACATCTTGTCTCAGTTCTGGCCGATTGCAGTATATATTTAACTCTTCCCTTTACTTGACAGTATCCTTAGTCCTTCCTGGAATATTTAGAATAGTGTTGAAAATATTATCAAACACATTCTTCTCTATGTGCATGACATCCAGATTATGTCTTAACAACAAAAACTTCCAATATGGAAGATCCCAAAAGATACAAAAGCTAGATGGAATCAAAAATCTTAAGTACACATATCATCACATGCCAGTGGACAAAGAAACTCAAACTGCTATTAAGACAATAGAAATGAATATATTCAGCAGTGTGTCATGCTAGATGAGTATTAATTTACCCACAGTTGTCTTACTGATTATGGCTGTACAAAGTAAACATCATTGAGTACTCAATAAATGTATATCATGGACACAAGAACATAACTCAAACTAAGAGTCATAACATTTCACATAAATGCCTAGAGGTTATGAGTGATATCAGGAAACTGAAACAGGAATACACAACAAAACTTGAGCATGGAAGTAGAATTTCAAGAAAAGTACTACAACAATAAGGGAAAGCATTATATAGGGAAAAAAATTCATAGAGACCTTATGCAGTAAACTGAACAAAACAATAAGAGTGAACGTAGAACTAGACAAATAAAAACTGCTTAGATTGATGCTAAAAAGTAGTAAAAGTAACTTCCTAGTTTGTTATTCATAAAATTTAATGCAATTAGCTTGTCCTCAGCAACATCCCAACCCAATACCTAAGTTCTACGAAGTAAGAGTGAAACAAGTCTGGCCCAATATCTGCAATCAAAGTGAGAAAACAATATATGTAAACCCCAATTGTGCAGAACAGTGGTTATGATTGTGACTTGCATAAATTTTTGTAAAGTGTTGCGTTCATCTATAAAAGTGTAACACCCCCTGTTAGCCTTCCCAACTTAGGGGTGCGCTACAGTGAGTTAGGTGGTTCAAACAGCGGAAGACTTGAACAAACAAGTAGAAATAATGGTTCACACCCAATGAATTTAACAACAAAACTAGAATAGGCATAAGTTGTAACGAGTAGAACAACCTCGTATACAAAGAGCATGAATAAATGACAATATAAGTAGTTCGGTTCTCATTTGTGATCGCAATGAGGGAAGGAAATAAGATCAGAGTTTCTTGCAGCGGAGAGTTACGCAGTGGAGATATGCATATGAAGATGCATATCTCAGGATCAAGGTTCTTGCACCGTTAGTCATGCCCTCTACACTTCCGCATCCGCATCGCTGCTGTTAACCTGCGCATTTTAAAAATAATGCGAGGGGCTGAGTACCAAGGTACCCTGTGGAGACATGCCCGAAAACATACATTTATAGATATGAATGCTATGCCACACACAGATAAGCCACGGGGTTTTAAGAAAATATTTGCCGTGTTTATCCAAAACATTTTTATCACTGCATGCAGATTTACTCAAATGAAATCAATATATGTTTTACCGTTGTGTGATTGGAACTTGGCCTACTTTCGAATCACGATGAACAATTGGGAATGGCCAAACCACTCGACCCACTGTCATCATTTAGTGCACTGGTCTCAGAACTCGCCGCATTGAGACCCGATCGATTTAAGACACAGTGTGTGTCCCACCTTATTTCTCCGAAGGTATCAATACTCCATTGAGTGACCAAGTCTGAGCTTGACTCGAGACAACGGAGGATCAATGCCCCCAGGGTTTAAGAGTCTTGGCTCAGGATTTCTTCGAAACCTGGTTCTATCCTCGTTAAACCCAATCTCCCTGGTCAACTATGTTTGACCAGAGGAACAGATATGAAATTAAAATAGTTTGGCATAGACAATCGATTTAAAACAAAATATTTTGCATGCTTTTCAGAAAAACAAAGCTTATAGTTCAAAAGGCATTTTGATTTTTACAGAAAATAGTCCCCACCTTGACAGCTTACAGATGTTTAAGCGTAAGTAGGTAAGTTCGTGTTTGAAAGCTCCTTATCATCATGTGTTCCCTTCAATTGATAGCACAAGAAAATATAACAAATTAGGTGGATCATCTAACGTGTCATTATCAGTGCTTGAACTGATGCTAAAGGTAAATCTCAGATCTTATGACTAACTAATCTATCCGACTGACTGAATGACACGAACCAACAACCCAACATGCCACATTTGTACCTAAATATGTGCATGTGACTCATCTAATCATGTTTGTATAGGTTAACCAAACCATGGTTAAAAAATCATCAAGTTTGGAATTTGTTTTACCTAGTAAACAGTCAATTTCGTATTCAAATTGGACATATTGACTCGAGTATTTAACTTTCTTAGAAATCTTGTTCAAGTGTATGAACACATGTATAATATTCCTTTGTGACAATACTTGAGCTTAAATATCAAAGATATGAAGTATCGGATCAAATAAGGGTCGAAAAATCGACATGAAAAGGGGGCAGAGCAGTCTGTGTCGACCAACACAGGCCATATCGACCGACATAGATTTGTGTCGACCGATATGGCTTCAGTGTTGACCGACACAGAAGCTTCCCCTGCTGCCCTTCGTCGCAGACGCGACACGAAGCCTTCTCCGGCCATTTCCCGGCCATCCCAAGCCCCCAAAACATCACCCAAGCATCTAAACACGATAAGGAACAATCCTAGATGCTAGATACTTGATTTAATCGGTGATTAATCGCTGGGAATGGAAGAACTTCATCATGAAGAAAAGTGGAGAAAACCCTCACCTTGCGTGAGCTTCATCTCGCCGATTCCGGCGATCGGACGGTGATGGCGATGATCCGAGGCTACCAAAATGTTCCTAAAAATACAAGGAACAATAATATACAGCTCAAACATGGATCCATCAACGTTTGGTCGAAGTTTCAACGAAGGTTACGTTGTCGGAAAACCTTACCGGCGGGGCCTGTAAATGCCACTGTATCTCTCTCGATACTCATCGGATCGGCGTGATTTTGGTGTCCGTGGAAACCTTGAAGCAAGATCTTGCTTCGGTATTTAGAAGTCATGGTCTGATTCCAGCTCGATCCCTCTGAAAATTGCGCATGAAGATGGGGGCACGAAGCAGTTTTTGCGGAGTCGGCAGTTAAACAACCCCTGCAAACGGTGCCGTATCTCGCTCAATACTCGATGGATTTGGATGATTCTGGATTCTATAGAAAGCTTGAAGTAAGTTCTTCATTTGGTGTTTAGAAATTGCCGCCTGAATCTTCCTTGGTTGATCGGAAAATCGCAATGAAGATGGTGAGATGAAGCTGCTCACGGGTGTTGCGGAGTGAAAGAAAGTGAGTTGCTGCCTCGTTTCTGATCTGAATACTCTCCTTGCGCTGCACTTCTGAAATCTTAAAATGATTGAGGGGCACGTGGGAGGCATGGGGGGTGATGGGGGAGTGCCATGTGGCGCGATCCCATTGGGCGTGCTCCGGATTTGTTATTTCATGTATTAAACTCCGTTAATCAACCTTCGTTGATTCCTAATTCGATATTCATTGTCCAATTTAGAAAATTGACATCCATAGAAATGTTCTAAATCACAAGTTCTACTCGTGGGTTAAATTCTACAATTTTTGGAATTTCTCCGTTTTCGCCCCAAACTTAATAGTTCGAAAAATCATAAAATATTCCACGGGTATCGGAATCTCATTCCGATTGTTTCTATAATTCTCATAAATTATTTTCAAGTATATCCTAGCTCGGTGAAAGAAACGGAGCTCCCGGGTGCAAGTTGTTGATTTTAACGTACTCCAAATACGCTAGAATTTTCGATTCATCGCTCTTGAGTTTCATTCATAGAATTCAATTGTAGGGTTGCCTAGTGTTTCTCAAAACGTACTCATAGGTATTTTGTTTGCATGAAACGGACATGCGTGCTACGACGGTGTCATCAATTGAGTTACGAATAAATTAAAAGGGCTAAAATAAATAATCCCTTCATTTAAATAATTAATTAAGCTAATTATCGCTTAATTAAAATCCAGGATATTACAAAAAGGGACTGAGTAAAACAATTTAACTTGTATCACAACAATTATTAAACAATTTTGCAAAGGAAAACAGCCATTTGCAGAATTAAATCTCAGCTACCAATGATCAATCATTTGCAAAATGAAATTTCAGCTATCGAAAATTAGAAAGAAAAGCGACTCCATAGAGAACAGCTCGAGCATCAAATTCCGTCAAAAACTTATCAACCACATAGTTCTATGCCACAAATTCCAACCACAACATGAGTTACAATTATTGCGAATTGAGAAAAAACTAGAAAAAAGGTCCACTGCCTGCACTCTCTTAGTTCGAGATTTATCAATCTAACTCCATTTTGTTATTCGAAATTAATGCACAAAAAGGAAAACATACATAATGAGGATACAAATCTTATTTCGAGACATCCGAGAAGGGTGAACAAATAATTCTAGAGGGGACAATATATATCGAGCTCCCAAGCCAAATTTTCGCAAATTTTCCAGAAAATTGAAAGCAACTATATGTTTTAAATAACCAAAAAAAGGATGAGAGGGAGAGAGACATGCATCGTCGGAAAAAGGAAAAAGGGAGAGAGGGATGGTGGTCGGAGGCATACCGTGGATCTACCAGTGATAGTCGGAGGCGCGCCCTCCTGCCAGAGAGAAGGAGAGGGAAAGACGAATTGCGGGCAAACAAATTTTCCGCGAAAAATAAACCTAAATCCGCGAAAACTTACGACGGGTTTGCAACCGTAAATCAGTTGCTAATATTACATATTAAAAAAAAAATTGAAAAAACAAAGGCGACGGGTTAGCAACCAAAAATACGGGTCGCAAATAATAAAATAATTTTGAAAAAAATAACAAAAATAGGGCGACAGGATTCGCAACCGAAAAATTGGTCGCAAATATTTACGAAAGGAAAAGGGGTTGCTAATCGATTGCAAAACAGTGATTTCGCAATTTGTCGCAAAACGGTAGCCATCCGGTTGCAAATTCGCGACCCTTCTTTTTTTTGGTTGCTAACCCGTCGCGAATCAACAGTATTTTAGTAGTGTATTACTGCACTGTTACAGGCGAATTAACTGCATTAATTAAAAACTTTCAATATATACGGGGAAGATAAACAACATTTTTTAAATACATGAAACATAAATATGAAAAAAAATCCAAATAAATAATTAATTGTAACAATATTAAACTTTCACAGCAATTATACAAGCAAAATAACTGCATTTCTTTTATGAATAAAAATATATAGCAATGCAGACAAATTTTAAAAATAAGTACAATAAAAACTGTAACTAAAACAAACTATTACTGCACTGTTATAGGCGAATTAACTGCATTAATTAAAAACTTTCAATATATGCGGGGAAGATAAACAACAACTCAAAAACCATACTATGAATTATAAAACTGAAATGATAGGGATTAAATAAAATGAACTTAAAATTCTCATATATAAGTCCAAGCAAAAATCTCATAAAAAAATACAATTATAAAATGTTATGTTCCAACCACTACGAAACCAAAAAGAAAAAAAATTAGACATTGCTTCCAGCATCCTTAAACTTGTCACAATTACGCGAGTCATGAGTAGCCATTTGCTTACATTTTCTGCAAAGCCTAAGATGTTTCTTTGTAGAACGAATTGCCTTCTCTTTATTAGACATAATCCGAGAACCACAGCCTTTCGTCTTAACAATGTCGGGTGGGTGAACATCCACTTTTTCTGGTATTTCGGCTCCTTAAAAAGTCTGGAACATCTGTCTCTTATCACCAACACCAGGAGCCTTATCCATTTCAGAAACATTCTTACCAGCAAGATCAATAGCAGCCAAAAAATCAGAGAGTTTATGAACATCACCATCGAAATGCTGCAACCATCCATAGAAAGTAGAAGTAATACTATTTGTCAAACTCTTGCATTGATCTACATTTTCAAAACGGTCCAGACTTTCCCCATCATGTACATGTAAGCTTTTCATCAAATGGACCTTCTTCCATCTCTCAAGCAAATACTTCTCCGGAATAAAAGAAACAAACTTGTTCTTCATAACAAAAAAGACATGTCGACAGAAAAAACCCATCCTCTCAACCATTTTACAGCTGCAAAAATAATCTACGCCAACTTCATCATAAACAACAGTAAAAATCTCATTCAAATCATCAACAAGCGTATAAGTCTCTTTTCCAAGAGCAATCAAATGTTCATGAAGAGCCACTCTTTTTAAACATTCTTTAATCTCATCTTGAACCCTCTGAAAAAAATTTGCAGAATAAACTCTTGCAACATGCTTCTCTAAATCAAAATCAGTTTTTAAACAAGGAAAAAATGACTTATCTAGATAATTCAACTTTGCGTTCTGATGCCTTTGAGCATCTAACGCATGGTTGAACAGCATCCAAAACTCCAGCAAATTTGACCAGGACCTAGTATACTTCTTGTAAAAGTTGTTTTCACACTCAGAAATTGAAGTCGTTCTCAGCAAACCACTTAGAGAGAAATCCCTAAAATATGCACAAAACATGCGGTTTTCAAACATAGATGTAAACCAAGAGTCACCAATCAAACCATATTTGCTCATAATACCTCCCCAACTTGAATCAAAAAAATCGGAATCAATCACCTCAGACCACACACATGCATTAAGTTCTTTTTTGAAATTTTCATCCGCCCTAAGCTCATTGGAAATCTTATCGCCAACTTTAAGCATTATATGCCACATACACCATCTATGACGCGTACCCGTCAATACTCTTTCAACAGCAACTTTCATGCCCAAATCATGTTCCGTAATAATTAATTTGGGACTAGAACCCATACAATCCACAAAATTCTGAAATAACCACGCAAAGGAAGCTGCATCCTCCTTCGACAACAAACCCGTAGCAAATGTAACCGGCTTTCCATGATTATCTTCCCGGTAAAAGGAGCAAAAATCATACAATACCTACCAACATAATAAATTAATTAATTAATTAATCAAAAAGCTTCATAAAATGATTTAAAAAACTGCAAATAACAATGTTTATATAATTATGTAAGAAAAAATATATAAAAATGTACTTGTTGGTGGAATATGTGGTATCAAATGCAACAGAATGCCCAAATATCTAAAAATTACGTCGTGAAATTGCATCACACCAGAAAAGTCCGGTCAACTTATCTTCTGCATCAACCTCAAAATTATATGTGAATGCATCGCATAACTCTTTTTTTTTTAAATCATTCAACAACATCTGAGCATCACAACCATCAACAAATGCCTTCATATCTCTTGAAAAATTTCGAACCTCCAGTACCGAACATCCAACAAAATCAGTTCCGCCCATAATTTCAGATAACAAACGGTGAGAAGCAGTAGGTCCAATATTTGACGCAACACAATCTAATATAAACCTCTGGTGGACAATGTCAATGTTACGATTAACTTTCATAAACTCTTTATGTGAAAGATCAACCAAATCATGATTGTGTTCCTCCACAAATGCATGGACAACATATCCCAAATAAGCCACAAACTTAAATATAACCCTAGCATTACACCGACACCTTGAAGAAATTCTTCTCCTCACCTTAGAATTAGAAATTTCTAAGCCTAACATATCAGTAACTGGAGCAACAAATTTATCTCCCTCACGGTTGCAAACAACATACCTCCACGTTAAAACATCATTGACCTTCTTCGAACTAGATAAACGAGTATCAAATCCAACCAGTTTCGCATACTCTCTATAAAAATGCACGCCTTCTTCTAAACTTCTGAATACTTGGCCAACATAAGGTTTGACAGAAGCATCACATACCGGGGTAATAAGAACTGCAACATAAAAAAAACAAAGATAAATAATTAGCAAACATACAAAAAAATATATTAATTTAAATAAAAGGTTTAACTATTTTAAACTATAACTGCAACATTATATACGGAATAACTGCAAGTTTTGAAATAAAGCCAGAAAAAAAAAAACTCAACACGAAAACATTGTTAAAAAACTAGAAAATTGAAAAAAATAAGAGTCAAACAACAAAATGCAGCGAAACAGTTTTTTAAAAAAAAACACATGCATGCATACAATACACTAAAATTTAAAAAAGTTACAAAACATATGTATGTCTTAATACCTAATGCTGCATAAATACAGGCGTAATAAATGCACTTTATTTCAAAAAAGAAATTACAGAATACAAATAACAAGCAAATACAAAAAATTGAGGTTTAAAAATCAAACACGAATAGAAAAAGCAAACAAAAAACGAAACTTACTCAACAAATTTAAGAAATTAACAAAAGTCAATGATTTGAAGTGATGAAACAATCTCCTGACACGAATAAAAAAACATTAACATTATCATGAAACATACAACACCATCACATCAAATAAATACTTCATCGACAACAGTACAACCAAAAAAAAAACATAGAAACAAAAAAACAAAAAATACGTACCGTCCTCATACATGTCCATGACTTAAAGTGAAGAAACCAAAGCATAAAAAATCAGAACCCAAAAAAATTATGATAAGAAGGTTTGGAACCAAAGAAGAATTAAAAATATGAAAACAAAAAAAATAAACGAATAATAAGAAACAATATCTTTACAAATTTACAAAAAAAAATATCATGAAGGACAGTTAAATCCAAAAAAATGATAATCTAGGGAGTAGTTATAAAATCAAGATATTCTAAATTTGCAATGCCTAAAATACCCTAAAATAATAATAAAAATAATTAAACAATTAAAACAAAACAAATCCAAGAATAAATCACAGCCATAAAAAACGAAAATTGGATGGATGATATGAGTTCTCATCTCTTATCTGGGAGGTGGTTCACATATGATTACAAGT